>NW_019168048.1:7634483-7754468 GCF_002303985.1 Durio zibethinus
TCCATTTGCGGTCATCTTCACCATTTGACCTAACAGTTAAGAGGCTTTTGAAGAAAGCATGTGGACATGGGTTCTAATCTTTCCATCCCCCTTCCGAAAGGGCTTTGCCTTCCTACGAACAAAAAAAAAAGATCCATTTGGTCTCAAGCAATTGATAAGCACATAAAAAGATAGCAACAACCCCATCGAAGGTTCAATTGTGTCCAAACAAACCCTAAATCCTAATCAACCTTTAGTTTTTATTTTCATGTAATGACTTATATAATGCCTTAGCTATTAGAAAATATATAATATGGTACTTAAATTAAAAAATATTGTAATCAAGCATTTCAACTTTTAATCCGTTTATCAATCTATCCTAAATCCCTAATTCCATTAACAAAAATCAATAACATGGCAATGAATCAATGAAAATTAACATGTGTATAAATATTATACATGTGGATAACACATGATTATTATGTGGCTATCATTTGTCATAATTTTTTTTTAAATTTCTCTTACTCCTTTCATTCCTTCTACCCTTTCCTACATTGAGTAGAATTCAGTCATTATCTGATCGAATCTAACAAGCTAAGGCTAGATTCGACTTCGATTGGCTGAAAGACCTTTCAGAAGGTCAAAAATGGTCTTAATCCATGTCCATCCTATTTAAGCCATTTTTGCCTCTTTAGAGGTCATTCAGACCATTTTGACATTAGTTACAACTATAGGTGGCCAAATTTGATTGGGTAATGGTTAAATCTGATTCAAGGTGGGCAAAGGCAGAGGGAATCGATTCAGAATAGAAAAAAGGGGGAGAAAGTAAAAATGAAAAAAAATGAAAAAGAAATAAAAATTTTCATTTCATTTTATTTTTATTTTTCAAAATCATTTTATTTTTAAATAATAAAATTTTCAAATTATGAAAAAGTAAAATTTTCATAAAAATATGTTTTTTAAAATATGATTTTGCATTTAAAAAATTAAAAATTTTAAAATTTCTAAAAACTTGAGAGATTCTACAAAATTTTGAAATTTTTTTTTGTTTTTTGCTTTAACTTCATGTCATCTACATGTATAAAATTTAAACATGTGTCAAATTTTCATTTTTTGACTATCACACCAACATTTTTTATCGATAATAGGGATTTGAGTAACTTGGTAGATGAATTATAACTTTAGATACTTGATTAGATATTTTTAATTTAGGGTTAAATATAAAATTAGCCCATATACTATATATTTTTTGTTAATTTGATACTTTAAAAAATAAAATTATTAATTTGGTACTTTAAATTTTATTTTGTCATTCACTTTGATATCTAAAACTAATGTTATCAGTCAATTTACTGATATGACATAACGTACAATAAGATGCTAAAATGTATAAAAAAAATGTCCAGTCAATCCCACATAATCAATTTTCACATCAGCTTTAAAAGAAAATTCTAAAATAAATTCTAAAAAATTTCAAACAATATTTAAAAAATTATAAAATTATTAATTTGGTACTCTAAATTTTATTTTGTCATTCACTCTGATATCTAAAACTAATGCTATCAATCAATTTACTGATATGACATAACGTACAATAAGATGCTGAAATGTATAAAAAAAAAAAGTCCAGTCAATCCCACATAATCAATTTCCACATCAGCTTTAAAAGAAATTCTAAAAAAAATTCTAAAAATTTTCAAACAATATTTAAAAAATTATAAAAAAAAATTAAAGAATTCATAACAATCTAAAGAATTCAAAAAATTAAAATTTTTATAAAATTAAAAAAAAAAACTTTAAAGAAATTGAAAATAAGAAAATTTTTAAATTTTTTGACAAAATCTAAAAATTTTAAAAATTAATGAAAATTTTCCATTTTATGAATCTTACAATTTTAATTTTTAATTTTTTAATATTTTAATAGTTTTGTTAAATTTTAAGATTTTATTTTTTATTTTCTAGAAAAATATTTTAGTTTTTATAAATTTTTTAAATGTTTCAAAATTTTTAAATTTTTTAATTTTTCATAAAATTTTTAATTTTTTAAAATTTTTCAAAAAAGTTTTGATTTTTTTTATTTTTAATTTTTTTTAACTTTTGTGAATCTTTTTTGAATTTTGAGAAAATTTTATTTTTATTAAATTTAAAATTTTTAAATTTTTATGATTTTTATTAAAATTTTTAGATTTTTTAATTTTTTAATTTTCATATTTTGATAATTTTTAAAAATATTTCAATTTTTTTAAAAAAAAGTTATTTAGAATTTTTAAAAACTTTTTCAAAAATTTTTTTTAATATTGACGTGACAATTGATGATTTGACATTGATTAAACTTTTTGACACGTGTTAGTATCTTATTAGATGTTTATATCACATCAATAAGTTAGCTAAAGACATTAGTTCGAGATACCAAATCGGATGATGAAATGAAAGTTTAAGTACTAAAATGATAATTTTATGTTTTTAGGTACTAAACTAACAGGAAATTATATAATACAAGAGTCATTTTTACATTTAATCTTTTAATTTAAGTACCATATTAGATATTTGTAATAATTCAATGGTTAGATAGCACATTATCCCAATTTAATTTAATATCTAACATAGTTTTTCTATCTTAACATAGAAGAAAGAAACAATGAAATATATATAAATATAAATATATATATATATATGATGAGGGATCTACTTATATAGCATAAAATTATTTTAATTTATATATTTTTTCTAACATTTAATTTTAGTAAATTCAAGAGATAAGATAGACAAGTAAAAATTTTTTAAATGATTTAATTTTATTTCCTGGATCTATGAAAAAAATGGTTTAAAAAATATGTCAAAACGAAAAAAAATTTATATTATGTAAATTGATCATTCATATATTATATTATATATGTATGTATATATATATAAAAGAAATTATAAGTCTCTAACTAAACAAGCCATGTGATAAAAATCATAAAATCACATTAATTATAATATGCCATTAGGAACAATTTCTCTAAGGCCGATAAAGGATTGTAGCCTTAAATCTAATGTCAAATCTTGTTCCAAAATGAGATGCTCTAAAGTCTAATAATATTAGGGATTGCATATAGTCTCTTGATCGTAATAATATTAAGGATTGCATATGCCCTAAACTTAATTGGTGCACACAAGTTGTATGCTTTGTTGGTTGAATGAATAATAACACATACAATTTGAACAGTTACCTAAGTCTAATATATTGCATAAATGCTGCAAATGTACAGTTACAAGCGTCAGTTTTTTTATTTTTTATTTTTGGCTTTTTTTTGTTTTTCTACTTTTTCATTCTTTTTATTTTTTAATATTTAATAAATTGTTTAAAATTATAAAAATGTTTTTAAAGATTTTATTTTTTATTTGTAGGACTCACTTATACCAATTTTTCTTCTTTTCCTTTTTTACCTTTTTTCCTTTTTTAAAATATATGTAGACACCTAATTTTGTCTAGAATATTTTATCTTTTAATCTAGACTTATTTTTGCAATTGGGTTTTACCATAATTTTTTTTAGCCTATTATACCATTCATTTTCAAACACTCAAGGATGAACCCTAACATGGGTCTCATAGTAAAATCTATTGCATTAGCCCGAATAATACACAAAGTAGCCTAATAAAAGGCTCGATAAAAGGGCTGATCAATGATTACTTTTTAAAGTTTATTAATGGCCCGTTATTGGTCATTAAACAAAAATCCAAATAAATAAAAATATAAAACATCATCCAATAAAAAAACCAAATATAAAATATATATATAAATGTAACATTAAATATAATAATATAATAATAAAAAATATAAAAAAAAATTGGGCTTGACCCAAAATTAAATAAAAAGTCCAAATAACACAAATTTAGCCAAAAAAAAAACTCAAAAACCAAAACAAAAAAGAAAGCAAGCAAAGCCTAAGGAAACCCAAACAAAATGCAAGGTTTTATAGTATTAGTTTCCTTTTTAAGGCTAAATATTTGTGCACATAAAAGCCCAACAAAAGTCTTGCATGATACATGAAAAAAAAAAACTAATAAAGGCAAGGAGAACCATGCATGCGCATAAGAAAGGGAGATACGTGAGTGCATAACATGGCTTGCAACATGGAAGGGCTTGATGAAAAAATGACATAAACATGGAAAAAGGCATGCAAAAAAAATAGTAGTGTGAAGGAAAGAAAAACTGGTAGCAACCAAGTAAAAAAAAATTGGGTGCAAAGAAGAAAAAAATGAGGTAGGAGGAGAAAAATGGAAGATGAGCTTGGGCAAAGAGAAGACATTGAGCTAAAGAAAAAAAAATTGCTACAAAAATGGAAGAGTAGCAAGAGAGGGAGGAAAGCAAAAAAAAAAAAAAGATGGTTTAGGCATGAACTCAGTGACATAGGGGCTGGGCAAAAGGAGAAAGCTGCATGGTTTTAATGCCTTGAAAGGTCAAATAGTAAAAAAAAATATAAAAGGGAAATATTACAAGAAAAAAAAAGAGAAACCAAAATAGAAAATTAAGGAGAAGTGAGGTTTACAAAGAGAGAGACACCAATAACAGGAAAAAAAGTAGTCGACATGAGGAGAAGGACCAAAAAACTAAAAATTGGGCAAAAGCAACAAAGGTACCAGATCAGAAAAAAAAATAAAGCAAAAAAAAAAAACCCTTGGCATAAAAACAAGAAGCAAAAAATGAACCAAACGTAAGAAACTGAAAGTTGGGTGTGAAAACTAGAACTAGCATAAAGAAAAAATGAGAAAGGCATTTAGAGAAAAGAAAAAGAAAAAAAACCAAAAAAAGAAAAATGGCATATAGGCAACAAGCAAAAAAATTAAAATAGAAAATAAAATGAGAAGCAATAAATACAAATATGGGGATGATAGTACCAGAAAGATGAGGAACCTATGGTAAAAACAAGAGTAGAGTAGTAAAAATTAAAATAAAAGTAACAAATAGCATATAAACCCGTAATAGAAACGAAGTAAAAAAAAATAGAAAAGCATCAAAGAGGATAAAAGACGTGGGTTGCAACAAAGAAACTAAAAAAAAAGGATTGAGCAAAAAAAGAACTAGACGAGGAAAAACAAAGTAGAAAGACCAAGAGAAAATAAAAACAAAAGCAATAGGCGAGAAGGAGATTTTAAAAGTATATAACATGGTTAGAGTTTGTTTCTTCCTTATTTGTTGTTATCATATAAGGTAAGTTAATAAGCTTAAAACTTCACATGTTTTATGTATGTTTGCTAGCTTTTTTTTTTTTCTAAGGTGTTGTAATTGAAGACTTACAAATTTGTTTTTAGGACATGCATTTTGTCTTGTGGTCTGTGTATAGAGGTGTGAAATTTTTCCATTTTTATGTTTGTTTGCTTTCTCAACGTATGGTATGCTTACAATGACATAAAGCTTCATCATTTTAGAGGTCATTTGCTTAATTATTATGGCATGAATATATGTACATGGCTTTTTTTATCCTTGTATAGAGTATGTATGCGGGAAAGAGTCATTATCTTTGTTTGTTCAAACAAGTTGTACATGAAAAGTAGAGATGAATTGGTTGTGTTATGTAAAAATGATGCATGTTATTGATTGTCTTTTTTGGTGTTCAACTATGACATATTTGATTAGAGTGGCCAATGTAGACACCCATCTGTGTTCGGGGTTAATTTGGATTGTTTCTTATTTAGTCATAGCATATAAGTCTAATATATTATTATATATTATTATATTATAGGGTAACTATATTACTATATTATTATATTGTCTTATATCGTATTATTATCATCATTATTATTGTTGTTATTATTATTATCATTATTATTATATTATCATTATTATTATTACTATTATTATTATTTTATTTTATTTTATTTTTCTTTCCATTTTCAGTTGATGACAAGAATCATGAAAACTGAAATCTTGAATTGATTAAATCAGAAAACCTAATTTGCACGGTCAATCAAAATTCAATTCAAGAATCTTTTTAGACAAACTAGTAAAGACCTAGCCTAAAATCAGGCTCGGACAAAATCCAATCCCAAGATTCAAGCCCGGGATTGGTTCTGTCCATTTCCTAAAGATTGCCTTAAGGATGTCTATAAATTGAACTAAAGATTGGAGGTAGACAAGGGAAAAAATTAGGAAAAATTTTGGTTATTGCAGTTTTGAAAATTTTTTTGGCAATAAGGGAAATTTCTAAGATTTTGGTTCTAGATTCAATCCAAAGCTTTTGGGTTTAGATTTTTGTTTCTAAGTTTGGATTTAGGTTTTTAAGGTTTCGTTTAATTTGTTGGAAGGTTCCTGAAGAAATTTGGGTAAATTTGGGAAATTTTTTGTTTTTTTTCTAGAAATATGGGTTTTGATGAAGAACATAAATTTTTCGATGAATTTTTTTTGTAGAAATTCAAAATTTTCAGCCAAATTTCACTAATTTTTCAAAAATCAATGACAAACTTAATTTTCGATTGAATTTTTAGGGAACTTTTAGAGAGAAGAAAGAGAATTTTCGGCCAAAGAGAGGAAGTAGGGAATGTCTAAGGCAAAACGCTAAAAAATGACTTTTATAGGGTGCCAAAATGATGCCTTTTTGGATAGCCCAGGATCCGCACGTGACCCATTGATAGGCATGCTGACCCACACCTTGACTCGACTCGAATCACAGGTTTTTCTTTTTCTATTTTCATTTTATTTTTTGATTTCATTTTATTTTAATTATTTATTTTATTATCTTAAGTTTTTATTCTCATTTTTTAATGTAATTTTACTGGTTTTTATTTTTAAAAAATCTTTTCTTTCTAGAAACAAAAAAAAATTAAAAAAAAAAAACCTTTTCAAATAAGTTTAAATAAAAAAATTAAAAAAAATCTTTTTCAAATAAACATTTTTACAAAATAAATTCATGAATTCTACCAAACTATTAAAGACTTTTTATGGATTTAATTTTTAAATGGAATCCACCAAACTATTGAAAAATTTCATGAATCATTTTTTGAAAAATAATAATGAAAGAAAAATAAAAATATTTTATCCTCCAAATGATTGGAGAATTGCTTTTTAAATTAAGTCTTACTAAGCTATTGGAAGACTTAATGAATTTTCTTCAAAAGAATAAAATTTTAAGAGATATGCTTTAAAGTAAGTTTCACCAAACTATTAGGAGACTTCACTAATTTTTTCTAAAATAAATAACTTAATAAATTCGACGATGGAGCCTCTTCCAAGCAAGGCACTAGTCTCCATGAATACTTCTGAGGTGAGAGTTTTGTCTTAAATTGCTACCAAATTATTGGAACAATTTTAAGACTAATATTCAATATTAAATATTATGGTAAAAGCATAAACTTTTTTTAGGCTTGGATAATTTAAAATCAAACTGATACCATCTTTGAGATAGGCACTGTGAGAGTGTTATAACCTTTCTCACGCATAATTGTACTCTCAAACCTAAAATCTAGTTTCACATATCAAAATCTATTTTTGGTGGCCAATCACATCTAAACAAAAAATATTTGTGGTGACTCTTCCTATCTATGTCTACCGGTAGGTCCACAGATCTATACTTTATAACAGCATGGCGACTCTACTGGAGACATCAAAAGTCAAGCCAGTAGATGATTTCTTATTATCCAAGCCTTGCCTAATAAATTTGAAATTTATTTTCTTTTTATTTATTTTCATTACTTATGTTTATTTTAGTTATCCATTTATTTATTGTATATATTTGTCATAAATTTGCATAAGCATAACATAAAACTCTCTACCCAAGCTCTACCCTTAAGAAAGAGTGAAGTACCCATGCCCTTATGAGATTCATGTCTCCACATGGGCCTACGAAACACTCTCACTCAAATTGAATCCTTTCCGCTGAAAGCTTATGATAGGCGAGGATTGAGGCACCTTACTAGTCTATAATGGATGATAATGTAAGGAATAATTTGAGAACTTTTTAAAATTTACCTACACCACATGTAATTAACTTTAAAAGCCTAACTATAGGTAGAGCCATGCATTCCCTTTGTGCTAAAAAATCCTAAATAAAACCCATGATTGGATGTTTATTTGTAAGCATATGTATTATCTTTTTGTATACTTTTTACTAACCCTATATATTGATCTTTGTATTTATGTTTTTTACTAACCCTTTTTTTTATCATGCATTCATATTATTAGATTCATCGTAAGGAATATATGTCACAAAATAATTTTTAACAAGAAAAATCTCAGTTATATCTATGAAAAGCCTAGGCAAATCCTCTGCTGGCCTAAAAAGATAGTTCAAAGAGTTGAAGCTTGTAAATAAAAAGCTAAAAATGAAAGTCCAAACACTGGAGCAAAAAAAAGATGGATGGAAGAATTTATGCATTGACCTTAATACAACAAGGTCATCCACTAATCAGGAATTGACCCAATTATTACAAGAAAATAGACAATTGCAAACAAAATTACAAGAAAAAGATACAATGCTCTTTGAAACACAAAAGCACATCCAGATGCTAAATGAAATAATGATGGGAATCAAAGCATAAACAAAGGCCATAACTGATGAATATCAGTAAATAAAACAAGCATATATGTAAAAGTATAACCAGTTGAAGTCTCTACTTGATTGAATCATGGTGGCCATTTACAAAGCCAAAGACGTGGTAAAAATGATTGAAAAATGGAAAACAAAGGTGCCACTAGTGGGAGTACATAGTCTAAAATTGGTAGATCTCCTTAACGAAGTACAAAGCCAGTATCGATGAGCCATAGGTTTCTTTTCCTAATAGTTTTAGACTTTTCATGGATGTAATGCTAGATTTGGTTAAAAATAACTTTTAAGTCTATAAAGATTTTCTTTGATAATAATTGTTATATGGTAAATCTTCTTATTTGCATTCATGCATTTTGTTTTAGTACTCATTCTCATGTATAATTTGAAAGTTTCATGGACATCATTCTAAATTTGCACATCGAGGGAAATCAAAGTTCAAGGATAGCTCAATACTAGTACTACACTTGAATTAGAGCTAGAAAAATAGAACAAGATAATGCGGACCGATTTAAGAGGTTAGAAAAGGCCTATGAAGTAATTAAGAGGAAGCTAAGTAAGATCCTTAAAGCTTTAGAAAAGATAAATAGAGGAAAAATAGTAGAAGAAGACATCTCATATGAAGATACTAAGCCACTGTATCCTCTAGGTTTTGCTTCGCATCATGCCCAAACCATTCCAGCTTTTAGCAACAACAGACCATGTTATCAAATTACAATTAAGGGAATGTTCAAAGTTATACCAATCCTATCTTCACTGAAAAGGCAGATAATCCTATCCAAATTCTTAAAATGGATAAGATCAAAGAAGAAGTAAAGTTATAGACATTGTATCTCCAAAAGACTCTAAGATCGAACAAGTTATGGGCATGATTGAGAAAAAATTACAGGTTATAGAAGGCATTGATTTCTATGGATCCATGGACACTACTAACCTTTGTCTGGTTTTAAATGTTGTGATTCCTCTAAAATTCAAGGTAGCAAAATTTAAAAAGTATAATGGTATTAAATGCCCCATTATACATATTATGATATATTATCTTAAAATGACAGCACATGCCAACAATGAAAAACTACTCATGTATGTGTTTTAAGACAGCTTGATCAGGTATACAATAAGATAGTATGTTTAATTGGACATGACTCGTATATGATCATAAAAGGATTTGACTCGATCTTTTATTAACTAATACCGTCATATTATAGACATAGCTCATAATTGCCTTTCATTATAAGGGATGGAGAAAAAAGCATCTGAGTCTTTCAAGGAATATACCCAAAGATGGTGAAATGTTGTTGTTCAAGTACAATTTTTCTTAACAAAGAAAAAAATGACAATGCTATTTGTAAGTACTCTAAAGTCATCATACTATGAAAAGATGATAAAAAACATAACTAAAAATTTTATTGACATGGTGATTGCAGGAGAATTCATAAAAAATACCATTAAAAGTGACAAACTGGAAGAAAGAGAATCATTTGCTACTAAAAAGATACCTAAAAAAAAAAAGTGAGACTCACGCTATGTGTTTCACCAGACAGTAATCCATAAACTACTTACAGCCAATCTATCCCACATATCATTCTTTTACAAGTTATATTTCTACTATACTCTACTAGTCAACTTCATGACCTTCTTATCCATCCCTTCTTAGGCCTTCCATTCATCCCACTACTCCAATAAGTGCTGCACAAAAATCACAAAATAGAGAAAAAATACATTTAACCATATTCTCATGAGCTATACCAAACTATATCGAACTATACGAAGAGTTTTACAAGAACCATTTGATTGCCCCCATTTTTACAAAATAACTTGAACTTTTCTATCCCAAATGATATGATTCTACTGCTCATTGTGACTATCATTTTGGGGTGGTAGGCCATTCCACCAAAAATTGTATCCCTTTAAAATATATGGTGCAAAATTTGATCAAAGAAGGGTTAATAAACTTTGATATTGGTGGAAACAAGGCATCTAATGTCCATAGAAACCCATGCCTAATCACCCAAAGGCATGAGTTTAGGAAGGTTGGCTGAATTGCTCATCATCTTAGGATTTCTTGATAATGTGAATTTTTTTACATACTTGGATTTCATCTTATCTTTCATCATTTTAATAAAGTGACATGTTTTATGCATTTTCATGATATTCTTTTTTTGTGTGAATCCCTATTATTTACTGTTACTTACTTTCTCATACCTTTTACCCATATCTTTTCTTTGATTTCAAATAATGAATGTTCAGACAATCGTGACAATAGTTCAAGATTTGATTTTAAAAACATCATTCAATGATCTGATTGATAGATAAAAATTATTGATTTATTGAAACTTCTAAATCAAAGGATAAACTTATGAAAAATTTTCAAAAATGATGCAACACATGATATTTGTTTACTTTTAGTACATAAAAGTTCTTCATTGAAAGTATTCGTATTTGAAAAAAAAATGACTATCTTTCTATTCTTAAAAAAAAAAAGGTAAAATTATCCTTTGCTATCCCATTTGAGCCTATTGAGAATTTTTTTTTAAGGAACCCTAACCAAGGATCACCCCACACTACGAGGCAAAGGTTGAGAAACTTATTCATCCTTAGGGATAAAACTTTTATGATTAAGTTTTCTTGACAAATGAATAAAATGAAAAGAAAAAAAATGAAAAATGAAAAAACAAAAGAAATTGGATAAGGCAAAATGCCAATATTCTCCACAAAAAAAAATAAATAAATAAAAAAAAAAACTTAATGGGGAAAAATGTCAAAAGTGCTCCACATGAAGAAATAAGCCTTGGTTTGATTACCCTTTAAATACAGTTTGGGCCTATTTTATCTCTTTCTTTGGCACCCTTTACCTTAGCCTACATTATGTCATTAAAAAATCTATTTTGATCGAACGTGAATACTCGATTTAAAGAATCATGAATTAAGTTAGGGTAGGTTTGCCATTAGATCGTTTGAAACTTTGATCAAAGTGTCAGTAATGGATAAAAAACCAAAAAAAAAAAGTAAAAAAAAGGGTAAAAAAAATTGAAAAAAATTACAAAAAAAAGAATACTTAAACCAAAAATCCAAAAGGGCAGTCTAAGTAAAAATAAGAGCGTGAAAAATAACTCCATATGAAGATCCTAAGAAGGAGGATAATGATTAGCTCAAGGATTGGAAACATTAATGGAATGTATTTTTGAAAGATGATTCTGAGTTGGAATTTAAAATTGTCTGAACAATTGTTATTTTTGATGTTAATCAATAATCACAGTATTTTGTCTTTATTCAACTTTGAGTTGTTCTTGGCCATATTTTTTGTTCTTTCAATAATAAAAATCTAATTTTCTTATTCTTCACCAAATAAGCATTCTTTGAATGAACAAAAGAAATATATCATGTTTATCACTGATTTGAATGATGGTAAATAAATGAATGACACTGTGTGTAAAAGATTTTTTTCATTCTTTTAAAAAAAGTCCTAGATGAGACAAGTGAAAGAAATTTGAAAAGATGCTAAAAAAAGAGGAAAAGCAAGGTGACCCAATGATGAATTCTGTGATAGATTGATTGACATAACCTATGAACTATGACCAGATAAGAAAAATGACATGGATCGATTGATAAAATTTGCTCTAAGATTATTAATAATGAAAAGCTAAGAAAGACTGGTAGAGTTTTGAGAACTTTATCACCACAATTAAAATTTCATAACATCAGTGATACATATATTATGTTTACATTTGTATCCTGGATAGGACATGCATTTGCATCGTTGTAATATCACCATCATTTATTCTTGATCTCAGCTTAGTTCATATCATTTTTCTAACTACGATTTCATCCCATTCATTCATCTTTGATCTCGATTTAGTCTAGATCATTTTTTTGACTCACGATTTTATCTTGGTCATTTAACTTCAACCTCGATTCGGTCCTAGTTGCTTCATTTTCTTGACTCGTGATTTCATCATAGCCATTTATCTTCAATCTCGACTTGGTCCTGATCATTTTATCTTTTAGACTCGTAGTTTTTGTCCTAATGATCCGATCTCGGTTTAGCTCAAATCATCTTCCTAACTCGTGGTTTCATTTCTGTCATTCATTTCAACCATAACTCGATCTTGATCACTTTATCTTTTAGACTCGTGGTTTTTGTTTCGATTATCTGATCTCGACTCGGTCTAGATCATTTTTTTGACTCACAATTTTATCTTAGTCATTAATCTTCAACATGGACTCGATCCTGGTCGCTTTATCTTTTAGACTCGTGGGTTTCGTCTCAATCATCCAATTTCGACTAAGTTCAAATCATTTTTTTGACTTGCAATTTTATCTCGGTCATTCATCTTTGACCTCGACTCGATCCTGATTGCTTTATCTTTTAGACTAGCAGCTCAATCCTAATCACTTGATCTTTGCTCAGTTTAGATCATTTTTTTAACTCATAATTTCATCTTGGTCATTCATCTTCGATCTTGGCTCAGTCCAAATCATTTTTTATACTCATGGTATCGTCTCAGTTATTCGATCTCGGCTCAATCTAGATCACTTTCTATATTTTTTTATCTTGGCTCAATCCATATCATCTTTTTGACTTTTTGATTTTGATAATTTTCCTAATTTATGGCTCAATCTTGATCAGTTTTGCTTACTGATTTGACTCTTGAAATGAAATATAGTAGGTATCTAGGCTTTTGAATCATCTTTGTCTAACAAGAATGTGTAAAGAGGAGCAGCTATAGACACTCATATGTGTCCAAGGTCGATTTGGATTGTTTATTATTTTGTTATAGTATATAGTTTGATATATTATTATATTATAGTTAACTATATTACTATATTATTATATTGTAGTATATTATATTATTATCATTATTATTATTGTTATCATTATCATTATTATTATATTATCATTATTATTACTTTATTACTATTATTATTATTATTTTATTTTCCTTTTCATTTTTTGTTGATGGACAAAATCATGGAAACTAAAATCTTAAATTGAATTAAAGCAGAAAAACCCAATTCGCACGGCCAATCAGAAGTTCAATTCAGGATCTTTCAGACAAACTAGCAAGGAGTTAGCCTGAAATCATCTCGGACAGAATCAATCTGTCAAGATTCAAGCCTAAGATTGATTCTCAACATCTTCTAAATACCCTAAGGATGCTTATAAATTGAACTAAAGATTCGAGGTAGACACAAGAAAATTTTGTTGTTGCAGTTCTGAAAAATTTGATCTGGCAGTAGTGGGAATTTTAAGATTTTGCGTTCTAGATTAATCCAAAGCTTTTGGTTTAGATTTTTGTTTCTAAGTTTGATTTAGTTTCTGGTTTGGCTTAATTTGCTTGGTAGTCTGAAGAAATTTAGGCAAATCTAAGAAAATTTTAGGTTTTTTCTTGAAAAAATCTGAGTTTTTGAAAAGAACATGCAATTTTTTGACAGGAATTTGAATATTTCGACCAGATTCCAGCCAATTTTCCAAAAACTGATGACAAACTCAATTTTCGATTGAATTTTTGGGAAATTTTTAAAGTGAATGGAGAGAATTTTTTACCGAAAGAGAGAGGAGGCAAGGAACGTCTGAGGCAAAACACTAAAAAGTGGCTTTTATCGGTGCCAAAATAATGCCATTTTGGATAGCTTAGGATCCGCACGTGACCCACTGACTCATGCATCGACCCACGCATTGACCCGACCTAAATCGCAGGTTTTCTTTTGTCCATTTTCATTTTCATTTTATTTTTTGATTTCATTTTATTTTTATTATTTATTTTATTATCTTAAGTTTTTATTCTCAGTTTTTTATTTAATTTTACTATTTTATTTTTAAAAAAATCTTTTCTTTATGGAAAAAAAAAAAGAAAGAATAAAATAAACAAAACCTTTTCAAATAAGTTTAAATAAAAAAATAAAAAAATCTTTTACAAATAAAAATCTTTACAAAATAAATTCACGAATTCTACCAAATTATTTGAGACTTTTCATGGATTTAATTTTTAAAAGGAATCCACTAAACTATTAGGAAATTCCATGAATCATTTTTTGAAAAATAATAATGAAAAAAAATAAAAATATTTTATCCTCCAAAAGTTTGAAGATTACTTTTTAAATTAAGTCTTACCAAATTATTGGAAGACTTAATGAATTTTTTTCAAAAGAATAAAATTTTCAAAGATCTGCTTTAAAATAAGTCTTACCAAACTATTAGGAGACTTCATTAATTTTTTCTAAAATAAATAACTTAATAAATTTGACGACTAAGCCTTTTTAGAATGAGATACTAGTCTCCATGAATACTACTAAGGTGAGAGAATTATCTTAAATTGCTATCAAACTATTGGGACAATTTTAAGACTAATTTTCAATATTAAATATTTTGGTAAAAGCATAAACTTTTTTTAGGCTTGGGTAATTTAGAATCAAACTGTACCCTATTTGAAATGGGCATTGTAAAGTTGCTATAACTTTTCTCACGCATAACCGTACTCCCAAACTTAAAATCTGATTTTGTATATCAAAATCAGTTTTAGGTGGCTAATCACACCTAAACAAAAAAGATTGGTGGTGGCTCATCTTATAATCTAGCGGTAGGTCCACGGATCTATATATTATAAATGCCAAAATGATATAGTCATTCAAAATTTAATAATAATAATAATAATAAATTTTTAGAACCTTTGTCTGAATATTGGATGAAGTTCAAAAATCAAGGTAAAAAAAATTAATTTTGCTTAGATGTTAAGGAAATATTAAATAATAAAAATAAAATAATAAAAGATTAAATAATAATAATAATATTTTAATAAAATGAAAATATATAAAAATATAAAAATTTATTTTTTAAAGAAATAAAAATAATAAGTTTGCTCCGAAAATTTGCCTAGATGTTAGAGATTTTTTAGAAAGATTCGTAAGTTCCTAAATAAAACCCTAACCCGAAATCTAGAGTAAGACCCGAAAATGAAACCCTAAATTAAAACCTAAAATAGAACCCTAAATGAAACTCTTAACTCTAGGTGCAACTCGAAATCTTAAATGAAATAAAAAATCTTAGGTGAAACCCAAAACCTTAAATGAAGTCCAAAATCTTAATTCATTCAAAACTTCGAGATCATCTCAAAATTTAAAGATTTCTGTGAAAATCTTTTATGTAATAGTTTGTTCCCAAATGTCTCCTAAATAATTGGGTATTTAAGAATTTTTATTTTATTAAGAATTTTCATATAATTCTGTATTTTAAAATAATAAAAAAATAAATCTTAAAATAAATAGTTACACCCAAATTCTACCTAAAGATTGGAGAGTTATTTAGAACACACATTGACATCCATATTTGCATTTATTGTTTATATATATTTATTTTAATTATTGATGTTTATGTATAGTTATTTAATTATTTAATTATTTTTAAAAAATTATTTTCAAAAATAAATTTCAAATAATACTTTGAGAAATATAATTTTTTATACTATGCCTAAATGTTAGAAAGTCACTATAATTATTATTTTTAAAGAATATTATTTTATTTTATTTTTAAGAAAATATTGTGATAAATCTTAGATGAAAAAAATTATCTTCGAATTTTGTTATTATATCGAAGAAATTTGGGGTATTTCTTTAATTTAGAGATTTGATTTTTTTTCCTTTTCGACCTTTTTTTTTTCTAGTTTTTTCTTATATTTTTAAATCTATGATATAAATTAAAAAAAAAAAAAAAAAAAACTCACCATTACTAATGTTGCGTGGTAATTCAACTTTTTTTCTTGTAATTTTTTCCATTTTAAGTTTTTTCTTCCTTTCGTTCTTTTTTTTTTATTTTTAAATTAGATTATTTTTTTGAAAAAAAATGAATGTGCACATGTGGTACTCTATTTTGTTTTTCTTACATTTTTTTTAATTTTTTTAATTAGATAATTTTCGTACCAAAAAAAACAGATAAATAAATTTTTGAAGAAAATATTAATAAAGGTATGTATGACAAAACAATTTTATCCAATGAAGTTTAATTCATTTGAATTCAATATATGCATTTTTTTTTAATTTAAGAATAGGTTGAGTTTTTTTGAAAATCAAGATCACATCCTATATGAGTTTTTAGTGTTTTGTCCCGTTCTAGTATATATAAATATATGTTTTATTATTTTTGTTACGGGGTACCGGAGGATTGAACTTGAGGGAGATGCATAGGTTATCTTGAAACAAATCACACACAAGGGTAGAAATCTGTCGCCAGTTGGACATATCATTGATAAAAGTCAAATTTTCACTACACAACTTTACCCAGTGGAAGTGTATTTTTGCTAGACGTGAAGCAAATGTTGTATCCAATCATCTTGCAAAGATGGCATTACGACAAAATAGGGTAGTAAAATGGGCAGATGAGCTGCCAGAAAGCTTATATGTACTTGCTGATTTTAATAAAAATGTTACTTGAGTAATGAAGTTATATTTCACTTTAAAAAAAATGTTTTATTATTCGTTTAATTTGAGAAGGGATTAAGTTTTTTTTCGAAAATTGAGATTAAATTGGATACAAGTTTGAGACGTTTCATTCCGTTTGATATATATAAATATATATTTTATTATTCATTTAATTTTTTATTTATATATATCTTATATTAAAAAATTATTATTTTATACCTTAATTTAATAAATCTTTCTCTAATTGGTTTATTTTTCATTTTTTCCGATATTTTCTTTGTTTTTTAAATTTTTTTTTTAAATTAGATAAGTTTTGCAAAAAAAAAAAAAAAGATTAATGAATGTAGATATAACAAAACAACTCATATCCCAAGAATTTTTATTAGGTCCAATATAATATATGCTGATTTTTTAAAAAAAATTTGAGATCATATTGAAGTATTTTTGTTTCAAAAATTGAAGTCAGACTGAAAGAGAATTTATGATCTTCTGGGTTGCCTTGAGTATTTATAATTATATTTAATAATTAATAATTATATTTTATATTTATATATTATTATATTAATAAAATTATTATTTTATATCTTAATTTAATAAAAATTTTATATTTATACATAATTAAGATTTAATCCATCTATCCATCCATTAATTTGTTACTTACATAAATTTTACTCTTTTTTTTTTTTTTACCTTCATTTAAAATATCACCGTGACACCCTTTTTTTTTCACTTTTTTCTATTTTTTCTTTTTTGTTAATTTTTTATTTTGAATTCAGATAAAATTATTTTAAAAAGCCCAATGAAAATGTCAATGCATCACTCCAAATCCTTTTTCTTTCTTTTTGTTATATATATATTTTGCAACAAAAAAACTAATAAAATAATAAAATAATTCGTATTCAATAAATTTTGATCCAGACAATTTTTTCCTTTTTTTCTTAAAAATTCTTTTGCTTTTTCCTTTTTTTCTTTTATTTTTTTAATTAAATTAAAAATAAACTAATTAAGTATGGAGGGAATAATAACAACACAAATAAACTAATCCTCTAAGAAGCTCCTAAGAATACCTACCTACTCAATTCTCATTACCGCAGCCAAGGATCACTGAAGATTGAAGAATCAAAAGATTGAAGAAACCTGGAATAACCAAAGGACGTAGCTGATGATGCAACGCAACAGCATTCACAAACCCACATTCCCATTTGATGAATGCCCCTCTTGCTCAAGAATGAACACCTGCTCTCTTGTTTTTCACTAATCTACCAAAACAAAGCAGGTAACTAAAGTCTAATAGAAGTTTAAATGCAATGTTTCATCAAATCCCTTATGCAAGCAAGTTATGAGTTACTGGAATTGTAGCTCCCTGAGAAAACGTAAAAAGGAAAATCATTGAACAAATCTACGCGCTTCATTTGCAGCTCTAACCTTTCACACTCTTCTTTATGTTCCTTCCAGAGTGAAATCTAGCGGCAAAAAGATTACCAAAAAAAAAAAACAAACACTTCAAACTAGAAATAACTACATGACAGAAAATATGTTGAAAATTTGTTCATTTTTTTTTTCCTTTTGAGGCTAAAATACTTTGAAATTGAAGCACAGCAGTAAGCAACGGCTCCACACCGACCGCATCGTTTTCTGGGCGGGCCTAAGCACCGAGTTCCATTCCCCTTCCCGGCGCATTCCATTGATCAGACTTGGGCCATTTTTCTGCCACTTTTCCAGTTGTGAAAGTTGAAGTTCAACTTTTGGGCTTCTTGAAAGTTGGCCCATATCCAAACCAGTATGAACCCAAAATTTTAAGCCCCTGCCGACTCCACCCACAATTTAAACTGCCTCTGCCAAGCAAACCATAAACTGTTTAGCGGCCTTCGTTTTCTCTTTTCCTTTTCTTTTGGGTGAAAGTGGCCTTAGAACCAAAAAAATTAATTTCATCTACCGCTAATAATTTAAAAACGAAAATATAAAAGTGACACGGCGTTCCTTTATATTGTTTAGCAATCCCTACTAATCGTTGAACTTCAAACCATGAAGAAATTTCTTGTCACTTACGCTCCACTTTTTTATATTTTCGTTGTTTGAATCTAAAATTTCTTTGAATTTCAAGCATTAACTAATTGGATTTTCTCTAATAAGGTGTATCGTTGGGGAAAAGATTTTTTTTGAGCCACTACACCAAAAGATTTTTTGGCCAATTTGTCTTCAAACTTGTCACTAGTGAAAAACACTTACAAATCTTTGTTTTTTAAGTTACGCTAAACCTTTTTATGGGGGATGAGTCAACAAGCAAAAGATCAAATCTTCCCTATGCTTCTTAGCTCATTACAAGGAGGTTTGATAGGAAGAATCAAATAGAGAAGCAAAGATTCATTTGCCCCCACCACTTTCTTAGAATCAAACCAAACCTAACATAATAAGTATAATTTTCAAGTTGAATCTGAAACTTAATTCAATTAATTATTTCAGTCATTATTATTGGATGACATAGAGTAGATTTAACGTTTAAATTTTGACACATACACCTTC
The DNA here is from genome assembly GCF_002303985.1 of Durio zibethinus. The sequence goes on from NW_019168048.1 coordinate 7,653,921, forward strand.
TTATGCTATTCTCATACCATAATCTTTTGTCAAAAGAAAAAATAATTCCCATGCCAACACAAACGCAAGAACCACCCTTCCATGTCATTGGTTAATATTAAATAGACAACAATTATCAATGAAAGAATTTCACCGGCCACCAAATAAAAATTTAATAAAATATTGGTATGGTTTTAATTTTATGAAAATTTCCAAGTAATTATTATATATATCCCAAGGCATCTTTGATTGACATCAATAATCTTTGAATATTATACCATATCCTTAATTGGTTTTAGGTGCTAGTGTTTGAAAAAAAGGGAAAGATGTGTAGATTACTTGTTTGGCAGAAGGGGAGAAAAGATCATAGGCTCCTATGAAAATTTGCTAGTACAAGAAACAAGGGGAAAAAGAAAAAGATGCCCCCAAATCACACTCAATTTTGAAAAAGAAGATGCCAAATCTTCTAAAAATTAGAGCGATCATTCACACTTGGTCATTGCTTTTTTTCTTACCTTTAAAGTTTATGAAAAGATGATTTTACCTCTTCATTAGCAGTACTCCAATATATTTTTGTACTGCCTTAAGCTCTATGATTCTTTTTTGAACCTTCAAATGTTGAGTCGGATCTGATCCACTGATTTAGTAACTTCAGTTGGTCGGCCATGACCTAACACCAACCTCTCATGTATGAGGCATATGACCTATACAATCCCTTTATTAAACCTGCAAAAGAGGGAAAATGAAAAAGTAAGGCTTTGTTTGATTTGAGAAAATATTTTTTATTTTTATTTTTATTTTTTGTTTTTTAAAAAATGTATTTGATACACAAAAATAAAATTTGTTTTTAAAGAGTAAAAATAAGAAAATAAATAAAATATTCAATAATATTACATTTTACAAGTTATCATATTTAAACACTTTTTAATGTTATTAATTAATAAATATATATTAAATTTATAATTAAATGACATTAATAATAATATTATTGAATATTTTATTTATTTCATTATTTTTGCATTTTAAAAATAATTTTTGTTTTCATTTACCAAATATATTTTTTAGAAAACAAAAAATAGAAAATAAAAACTATTTTCTAGAAAATGAAAATAAAAAATAAAAAATATATTTTCAAATCAAACAAAGCCTATTTTTTCTCACTTTTACGTATTTTGTTTATATTGAGTAGGTAGTGTTTGAAATTATTATTATTATTATTATTATTATTATTATAGCTAACAAAATTGATTTGAAATTTTTGCCCAATTTTGTTTCAACCCAAATTTGTTCTAACTCGATATGATCAAGAAAAATCAACAATTTGAACATGTTTAATCTAAATTTGAAATGGTTCGATTTTAAATTAATATGAATTTAAATTTTAAATTAATAGGAATCCAAATTATCAAAATGATATAAAATTAAATCATTTTGATTTTAAACTCAACAATTTTAATTAAAAAATGACTCAAACTAATGATCAAAATCCAAAAAATCGAGTATAGTTATAAAAATAGAATAGACACATAGCAACATAACCTAATTTTCTGTCTAAATTAACTAGATTAAAAAATTGCATGATCATTAAAAAAATTCATGGCAACATAATTTAAAATCTAAAAGATGTGTTTAGTATATAAAATTATGATATTATAAATAAAATTAAATTAAATAATATCATTTTATCTTATATTTGATATGTATAAGAATTATGATAAGATAATTTATTTCTTAATTAAAATTATCATTTTTCAAAATTTATATAATTTAAATTATTAACATAATTTTTAAAAAATAATAGGATATCTAAATTCAAACTCATTTATTTAAAAACAATTCTTTTTATTTTGATAGAATTGAATCATTTTATATAAAAAAGATAATAATTTTCCTTATAGTTTTATCATTTCAATTAGATATAAATTAAATATGATTAAGAATATTTTTTGAAAACATATTATATATCAAAGCGATGGGTAGATATTATTTGGAATAGAATTAAAATTTAATTGGCTTGTGTACCAATCCTTCTCGATGTATCATTAGCTGCACCGTATAAAAGGCATCGCGGGATTTCATTTTTTAAATAAGAACTCTCAAATCACAAGTCATAAGCTTTTGTCGGGGAGAATTTTTCTTTGTAAGAGATGCAATTTGTCTCAACTTTTTGGATGATAAAATGTATATTAAAAAACCGTGGAAATTTACTAATTAATTAATTAATTAATAAAGAATATATTTTTATAAATTTAAAATCTTAATTTCACCTCTCATCACAGCAAAATACACAGTATATTTATTTTTTAAAATTACACTCATAATAAATATTACATTCATAAAATAAACTAAATAATCAATTGTTATATTTATCTAATTAATATATTATTATTTAACAATCAAACCTACATAGATTGAGATTTAAACTTAGAATCTCAAGATTTTGGGAGTTCTTTTTTACCATTAAGTCAAAGCCTCATTCTCACAGTATATTTATTTCAATATTTTTAAGTGTTGTAACAAGCTTGAAAGAATGATTGTTAGGAAAAAATTTTAAAACCAATCAAACTCAAGAGTCGTTGTCAAATTTTTATTATAAGTATATGTGATTAATTACTTAAATTTTTTTTATTGAACAAAAAAGCGTTTAAAGATTATCATAAAGACAGTTTTGATTTTTAAAAATTGAATGTGAAGAAGAATTAATACCCTTATATTGTTTATTTTAAAAACGATATCAATTAATCATATATTATTTTTTAATTTCGATAAAAACGACCTTAAATTTAATATTTAAAGATAATTCATTAGATTTCATTTATTTTCTCAAAATCTCATTTTTGTTGTTCTTTTGTATTGAAAAAGCAAATCATTTTTAATTTTGGATTAAAATGAAAGCTTTTGGTATCAAAACGTTTTCTAAACTCCTTTATATTTAGGCAAATTTTTTTAAAAAAATAACATCTTTTTACTTTGGGATTTTCATAATAATCCATCAAAACAAAGGTAATATTCTTTATAAAGACAATTATTAAGAATCCCTCTTTATTTAAGCTAGGTCTCAAAAATTACTTTTATTAGGAATATTATCTTATTTATTTTTAAAACATTTTCTTTTTTTCATTCTAAAACCATGAATGCAACAAAATAAATTATATGAATCATAAAGCAAATTTCAAGAAACATAAAACACAAATCATATGCATGCTAATATAAAATATCAAATATAAATAAAATGACATGAGAATGACAATATAAAAGTGATAATGCATGTGTAATTATTAAACAAGAAAAATACAAATGCATGGGAATGAATTTGGGTTTAAAATTTTGGGTTGAAATTTAAGGTTTGGAAAAGCATTTGAATTATTTTGGGGTTTAGATTTAAGGTTTAGGACTAAATTAAGGTTTAAGGATATCAAATATAAATAAAATGATATAATAATGATGATATAAAAGTGATAATGCATGCAAGTAAAATGCAAATGCATGGGAAAGTGATTTGGGTTTAAAGTTTTGTGTTGGAATTTATCGTTTGGAAAAGGGTTTGAATATTTTGGGGTTTAAATTTGAGGTTTAAGACTAAATTAAGGTTTAAGGTTTAGTTTAGGTTTGGTTCAATTTAGGGTTTAAAGTTTTGTTTAGGGTTAGGGTTTGATTTAGGGTTAGCGTTTGGTTTAAGGTTAGGTTTAGGGTTTGACCTAGTGTTTGGTTTTGGGTTAGGATTTGGTTTAAGGTTTGGTTAAAGGTTTAGGGTTAGGATTTGGTTTTGATTAGGGTTTAGAGTTAGGTTTGGGTTTTAGTTTAGGGTTTGGTTTAGGGTTAGGGTTTGGTTTAAGATTTAAGGTTTGACCTAGGATTTGGTGTTTGACCAAAAGTTTGGGGTTTGACTTAAGATTTAGAAAAAAAGAGCACCAATGGTAATTTAAACCTCTTTACAAATCTCCAATATTTAGGTAGACCTTGAAACAAGTTTAATTATCATAATTCTCACTTTTTTACACATAATTACATTTATACTGAAGGATTAACATTATGCAAAATGTGAATGATATGTATGCACATAACTTGTATAAACGAATATGATTTAACACCAAACCTAAATACTAACAATGGAATGGATGAGACAAACAATGCTACATGTAACAAACTCTAAATGAACAAAAAGGCTTGACCTTTGAACACCAAATTTAGATTCAAGTTTCAAATAACCAATCAATGGTATGTTCAACCTTAAGGCTTATTTCCACTCTCATCATTTCGCATATCCATCATTAAACCACCATTTAGAACATGATTTATACTAAAACACCATATGCAAACCACCATTTTCAACGTTTTTCATTCAAGACTTCAAAGAAATATAAAAGCAAGCAATGTAAGGCCACACATGAGAAGAGTTCTCAGCCAAGTATCGGAAAGGCTTAGGCCAAAACCTCCATGGTTTCTAAATGTCACTTTTGGTCATTCTTAATAAAAAAATATAATAAATAAAATCTAAACATTCAAGCATCATTTCAAACACTTAGATAACCAAGAAGAAAATGAAAAAAAGTTATCCCAATCATCCATAATAAACTTACATCCAAGATCATGATAAAAAAAAATACAAGCATAAAATTCTAATAATAATAATAATAAAAACACAAAGACACATGAAATAAGAATAAGGAAACTATAAAAAAAATAAAAAGGGAAGGTAAGGTAAGGTATTACATGATTATTTTTTTTTGTCTTTCACTTGGGAAATTATTTTACCATTAAAACCTTACGTCAAATGAAAAAAGCCATAATATGTTTAGCTTTCTCACAAAATAAGAAAATGACCGAAGGAAAAAAGATCATGAAACCAAGCCATTCAAATCTTGCCATCATTTATTGTGCTACTAAAACAACAACCTATAAAGGTGTCTCATTTTTTACAAAACAAAAATAAATGAAAAAAAAAAGAAACACAAATTTGATGCATAGATAAATGCTACATGAATGAAACAAAAATAATAATTAAAATAAGACTAAGAAAGCCACCTTTAGAATTTTTTACAATTTTTTTTTTTTTGTTTTTAAGGTATGTCATGGTTCTAAATGGGAAAAAAGAAAAAAAAATTGAGGTTGGGTGAAAAGGTGCAAAAATGGCCAACTAAGGATGGTTCAAAAGGAGTTTTTTTTATTAACATTTTGTGCTATATTTATAAAGGAAGTTTATGGATTTTTGCAACCAATCAATGACCTCTAAAAAGTCAAGTCAACCTTCAAAATGGTGGAGAAACTTGGACATTGTTTAAGCATAATAGTGGTTAGCAACTTGCTTACTTGTTGTTCATGCAGCTTTTCCACTTCATTTGTGCCATGTGAAACCTTTCTTAATGAGGCACTTAGCACATTCCTTTATGCCACTTCATCCTCCAATTCAGCCTTTTTCATTGTAGCCTAAATTCTCCCATAAACTCATGCAACCCGTGACCAACAAAGAAAAGGTTTAAGCAAATACGTGGTCTCAAAATGAGGTAATCCTTGTGTCTTCATATTGGCCAATGAGAAAGAAAAAAAACTATACATAAGCGCTGCAATTTGGGTTTAATGCTCCTTATCCAAACCAACAAAAAAAATAGACAACAATAAGTAGTAAAAATTTATGTAAATGGTCATTCATTTCTTGTGTTTTGCTTCTTCATTTGCATGTGCTTTGTATTTAGTTTACTTGACTTTTTTTATACATAATTAAGCCCTGAATTTGGTCCATATGGTTGTATGTTTAGCCCTTGTGCTATGCAAAATCGCCTATACATGCATATGAGGTTATCCATCCACAATATGAAGGATTTCAGTTTTTTTACTTATGTTATCCACCTTTCAACCACCAATTTATGCTTCTAAAATCACTAAAAAATTCTTGAACATAGGTTATCTAGTGTAGCACAAGTGTGAAAAATTTAGCCTCAAATTCTCATCCCAATTGATTCAAAATCTGACTTGAAAATCTTATTGAAACATGCTCCAAAACATATTTGAAATGTAGCAAGTTGTAATCCCCAATTCCTCACCTTCATGCATTGATATTCAATGAATTTCTACTCATTTACCATGTAATCCCATGTAGTTTCATGCATAAACATTTACATAAAACCTTGTAGAATTTGCATGAGAATTTTTGTAATGCAAGTAGAAAAAATTAAGAAACTGAAAATTCCATAACTTAAATTTGCCAAATTAGTTTTTCAAAAATACTTCAATTGATCTTTTAAACTTAAATCATATGCATATTTTTCCTTTTTTTTATAAATATTTTAGGTTTTTTTGCACTTGTATGGTTTAATCAACTCGGTATTTCAAAATTTAACTTAAACCTTAACTTTAAGCGACAATTTTGTTTAAAATCTATCCAAACAAAATTAAGTGTGTATATTAAATCTATTGACAAATAATAGTACCAATATGTAAATAGCTTTCAAAATTTCCCTATATTAAATCTATTGATATTAAAGTCAACCAACCAAAAATAATGAAAAGAGAACCAAATCCTTGAAACAATACAAAATCAATTAAAAAAATCAAAAGTAAAAAAGTAATAAACAAAAACATAATTCATCTGTTTACCTTTGACTCCATGAATCTATTAACCATAAAGAAAAACAAATTAAGAATTTAAACAAACAATGCAAATAGTAAAATATAAAATAATAATAAAATAAAGAAGAAAAAATTTTCGTAGGATAATTTATATAGTAAAAAATGTTAATTGATAGAATATTTCACAATTTCAAGTAAAACACAATTTATTGTGATGGTGATATTAAGTAATATAATACTTGTTGAATTTAAATTTTTAAAAATTATAAATTTTATAAATAAACTTAGATAATGATGTTAATAATCAATGAAAAATTTGTTGAATTTGAACCTTTTAAATTTAATATTGATATATAAGTTAAATATAAAATTACTTTTTTTTTTTTTTTGGTTTGATTAGGTTATTGAAGGAGTGGATGAAGACAACTGCTAGGAAGAGAAGAGCCTACACACCCATGTTTGCTTTGCTAAGCAAAGTTTTTTAAAGAAGTAAACGAGGGAATAGAAATTTGTGGGACATATTTGGCCGATTTCAGATTCTGTTTGACTGAAAAGAAGACTAGTATTTATTCTAATTAGATTTCCATATCGAAACAAGCTTTGGTTTGTTTAACTTTGCTTTTCATTTCTTAAAAAAAATAAAAACTTAGCTTTTCATCATTATCAAAGTCAACCATTTCTTTATACTTCTTTGGCAGTTTTTGTTGTGTCTCTTATATTTTGTAGATAAACTAAGACTAATTGACGACATAGAAATAAATTTAGAGGCTAAGATTTTTATAAATTGTGTTCGTATAACACGGATAAGCACTGTTTGGTGCATTTATATAAAATACAAATTGTAATATTTATTTAACAAATTAATTACGATGCACTAATAAGACTTGACTTGTTTATAATGAGATAAAAAGAATGTTTAAGTAATGCTTTCTTTAGTTAAATAAATATTAAGATAGAAAGTACAAAAATAGATTAGATATTTTAAAAAATATACAAGAAAAATCTATAAGTTAAAATTAAATAATCATTCAAGTTCATATTATTTTAATATAATTAATAGAAATTTCAAATATTTGTTTTTATCTAATTGAATCATTATAAGATAAAAATTGATTGACTGTCAATTTTATTTTTCATTCAATTGAATGTTTAATTAGATTAAATAAGTATTTAAAAATTTAATTGAATTAAAATAAATGTTTGAGGATTTACTTGATTGTAATAAAATAATAGATAAATAATTATTTAATTTTAATTCAAAATTTTTTAATTTAAGTCATAAAATGAAAAAATTTATTTTCTTACCATTCTAAACTCAAGGGATTACGACAAAAAAAAATTAAAAATTAAAAAAAATTCAAGGGAATGAAAATTGTGACCTACCAATTAATACCCGCAAAAATTTTGAAAACGTCACGATGCGTGTCGGCCTAGTTGGCTTTATGTCTTAAACCTATTCCAAAAAAATTCTCCAATTAACTTGATTTATCGAGAGTTTTAATATTTGCGTATATTTATAAAGATTTATTGTTTATCGTTAGATATCATCACCTCATTAATATACAGAATTTAAAATTTTAAAATTATTAAAAATAAATATTCAAAACTTAAAAATGTCCATTATAAAAAAATTATAATAACTGTTTATGCTGAGTTTTGATCTCAAGGTGCTCTTGGAAAGATAAAAAAAAAAAAATGGTTAGAGATAAAAGTAAAGATTATTTTTTATGTTTTTATTTTGATGTACAAGTCAAAATAAGTGAGTCGACATGAGAGTAATAAAGAGAATTAAGAGTATGATTAACTTGCCTTAATAGTGCTTAGACTTGTATATATATAGATAAGTGATGGAAGACTATTAAGGGATAATAAGAACATTGTTGAGCTAATATGGTATTAAGTATATCAGGACTAACCTGACATGTAAGGTCAGTACAAATATCGAAATTATCTTTAGGTGTTTGTCGAAGGCTTCTAACATAGAAAAAGATCGTTGTACCATTTTTACCATTAAATGCCCCCAACATTTGGTCTTCCCATCAAGTAGTCTATGTATCAAATTAATGGGTGTACATTCGAGACACTCCATATAGGGTAGATAGGTAAAAAAGGATGATGTGAAATTTCATTCTTTGAAGTCAACGTCATAAAGGAGGTCAGCTTTAGGGGATAATTAGCCTTGAGCCTTGGTCCAATCTTGTGGGGGTCTGATCTTATGCGTATGTTTTGGGTTGAGTGCATAGCTGACTTAAAGGTTGTCAAGGTATTAATTGTTCAAGATAATCCAAGATTAGTATTGGAGTTTGTTTGGTTAACGTAAAACTTGTGTTATATTTCAAGAGTTTGGATCCAAGTATTTACTTTGAACTCTAATGATGAATTTAACATCCGATTTGTCTCGAAGAGATGTCTGATCTAGCCAGTTTGACCTGAGGTTCATTCGGTTGACTAGTCTGACAGCATTAAATAAGGGAAAAGTAGTTTGAGCAAAAACATTTAAAAAGGGAAAATGAAAACATGTATTTCCATCTTTGTTTTGACATGTGGTGTGGTCTATGCCATTCATCTGATCTACAATGTAGCTATATAAAGGATAATTAGGGCTTTCATTTTTTACTTTTTTGCTTTCTTTATTTTTAGCCTGATCTAAGTTTTTGGATTTTAAAGCTTTTCAACCTTAAAGTTATTCTTTTCTCTACTTTTTTCGGTATGTATTTTCAACTGTGTCTTCTAGTTTAAGTTCTGAGAAAGTTAGGAGTTTTAAGGTAGAACCTAGGGGGGTTAACTCAAGCAAGACGATGACAACTCAATTCCACCAATCATTAGAGATCATGATTATCAGTAGATGGCCTTCTGGTTCAACCCGATGTCCAAAGAAGGGCAACAATGAAATGAGGATAATGCTCGGGTAAGAGTAAACGAGGATAATGCTTTGTTCATGTCAATAAAGTCAATCGACATCTTTCAATTTTTGCTGTACTTTTTGACCATAACCATATTGGCTAACCTCTCTGATAAAGCCTACATGCAATAATCTATCAACTTCTTCCTTGATGGTTTTTTATCTTTCTGGGGCAAAGGTTCTCTTTTTTTGCCCAACTGATTTTACTTCGAGATTAGTATGTAACCTATAAACCATCATTTTTATATTAATTCAGGCATATCAGATGGTGTCCAAGTAAACAAGTCGGTATTATCTCTCAGAAGTTGAATTGACTGATCATTGTGTTGAAATTTAGTTTCGATCTGCATATGTTTTTTAGAGATGCTATCCTAGAACGAAATTACTACGAGATCTTTAACCAGCTCAAGTTAGTTTTCATCCGAGTCTAATATTTGATCAATTATTTCTTTTTGTATGGTTAGGTTAAGATAATTTCTTGTGAAAATAGAAACCAACGTGATTATTAGTATGTTATTGATAACTTGCTGAATATGTTTATAGTGAAATTGATATATATTTTTCATTTCATGTTATGTTGTGGTCGATATATTAGCTTCGTCCAAATGACATATAGTTGTTTGCGCCAACTTAAGAGCTCAGTTATTTTAGAGTTATTTCAAAAAATTTTAAAAATAGAATAAAAGATTTCTTTTTGTTTAAGCTTAAGAGCTAGGAGTAGCTTAAGAGCACGCTTCTGCCAAATCGATCTTACATTGTGTGTTTTATCTTATGGTTTCTTTTTTTTTTGTTTTTAAGGTTTACCCTTTCTCAGTGCTTTTTGTTTTGGTTGAACTGCCAATCTGCTTCCCAATCTTTTTTTTTTATTATTATGACATAATACTGTCATACCATAGACTACTATTTCCTAACATATCTAACCCAATTATGTGTTGAAAATTTTACTTTTAGATAGGGAGCTGAGCCTATAAGTCGTATAACATATTGGTTAGGTCAGCCTAATATCATTTTATAGGTTGATAGGACATCCACAATCATAAATTCTATGATTGAGGTGATAATCTTCGATTCTATCTCTAAAAGAATCGATAGCTTGATGATTCCTTTCATCGATACCTATTCATTCCAAAATTCCATTAGTGTTATGGTGATTGACAACAATTGATCTTCGTCAATTCTTATTTTTTTCATAGTGCTATAGTACATGATGATGGTTAAACTCTCATCACCAAATAAGATTTTCTTAACTACATAATTATATACTACGACTGTGATCACTATAGCTTCATTATATGGGTGTTGGATTCCTTCTAGTCATTCAGGTTAAACAAGATCAATTCATCTTTCTAGTCTTTTCTTTCTTTGTTGAAGTGCTATTGCCATGACTATGCTTGGATTGAACTTTTTTTTGGCCAAGGTTGAGTTACCTATAGTGATCACATTGACCATTCTAATAATCAACTTATTATTATTAGTTTGAACCTCTTTTTACCTTGGTTCATCTCTTCAAACTTTCTTCTTTCATTTTTTGGCCTTTTATCTCTACCTCGAGTGGGCTTTCTTCGGTATTATCTGTAATCCATTTTGGGTTGGCCTTGTCTTTGTTGCTTTACAAACCTTCTCAACTAACCCTATTTATTAGGGCTTTGATATTGTTTTTTAGGTCAACATAGTCTTCAGTATTATGGCCTAAATATTTTGAAAGGTACATCTTTTGGTCGAATCCCTTCCTTGTGTTCTATCTTAATGACTTTGACCATCTAAGGTCAAAATTTTTTTCGATTTGCATCAAAATCTTCTTTCAAAAGGTATTAATTATAGTGTAGTTCCTTTCACTACTGAGGTTTCTAGCTCTATATCGTCTCTCTCTGGAAAAGATGATAGAAATCTTTATTTTTTTTATGATTGAGAATGAGGGATGGGCTTCTCTTACCTCGACCATCAAGGATGAGGGATAAGCCGTCTCTCACCTTGGTTGTTTTTCATTGTAGCTTTAGCATTTATATATTTTTCAGCTATCAATAGGACGTTGGCAAGATTTTAATAGTTATAGTGACAAGGATAAGTTCAGATGGTACTCTTTGTTATTGAGTCCACTTGTCAGGGCAATTACAGTGGCTGTTTGCTTCAAATCTTTAACTTACAGAGCTTTCGCATTAAAATGCATGACATAGCTCTTCAAAGATTCATTACAATCTTAGTGGATCAATATCAAGCTTAGAGTTATCTTTTTCACTTTTCTACTACTCATAAATCAAGATAGAAAAGAGTGGTTGAGCTTTTTGAATGTTGTAATCAACTTCAGTTCCAGGCTGCTATACTATGGTTGAGTTTCACCCTTTAGAGTAGTAGCAAGGCCTTTGCACATCAGAGTTTTGTTTGTACCTTACATCATCATGTTTATCCTATAAAGTTTCAAATGATCGAAGGGGTCAAAAGTACCATCATATGTTTCTAATGTCAGCATTTTAAACCTTTTGAGAGGCATGGCTCTGTCAATTTTTTTTAATGAAGGGTGAGTTTTCCAAGAACTTAAGCTTATCCTCGAATGTCACTACTTTTGTTTTTAGCTCTTTCTCCATAGCTTACATCCGAGCTTTTAGATCTTGTTTTGTTAGGGTTTTAAGTTTGTTTATTTGGATTTTTGGGTTGTGCATATGTTAAACTATGGCTGGGGTAATAGCAAATGGGTGTGTTATGCTCCTCTTTTTTGAAGGCCAATTAGGCTTTCATTTTTTTTTAACTTAGCTATCTTATTGCGGCTTCTCGGTCAATGGTAATTAGGTCATGCATTTTTTAAACTTACGATAGGGTTACGGTCTACAACATCTATTTAAGGGCTTGGATCTACTTGGTAAAAGACTAGAATTAATCCATGGTAGGCCTGTCTATGGTGGGAGAGGTCATTCTAAGTGTCGACTATTATGTGTTTCCATTCTGACTGAGATGGTCATCTTTTCTTTCTCTAAGGTTATTTTTTTTGGTGACATTATTTTATGCTTAGCTAGTGAGTAAAAAAAAAGATCCTTACCTAACGCCTCAATTGTTTATGCCAAGCTCCGTTATCAAGATGCATCTGAAAAAATAAAAAAGAAGGAAGATTAGAGATAAAAGCATGGAGTGTTTCCTACGTTTGCACTCTGATGTGTAAGTTAGAATAGATAAGGTCAAAAGGTAAGTAATAAAGAGAATTAAGAATAAAATAAACTTACGTTAATGGTACTTGGACCTTTATATTTATAGATAAGTTATGAGAGATTATTAGGAGACAATAAGAATAGTGCTGAACTGATGTGATACTGAATATATCAAATCATTCTGACATAGCATAAATGTTAAAATTACCCTTGATTGTCTATTGAAAGTTTTTAATATAAAAAAAAATTATTATACTATTTTGATTACTAAATACCTCTAAAAATAACATTTTTAATGTAAAGCAAAATCCAAATGGTATGCAATCGAGAGAATGCAAACCCTTTATTTCATTATGATCTATCGAAAGAGATAAAAATGTAAAATGATAATTGGTAACATGTACTTAGCACTTTTAGATATAGTGAGTTTTGGTGTAAGATATGCAGCCCATGATGATGATTAAAGAAGAAGATATAGGTTTATAAAAAGGTACCGATATGAATTTTTTTATTAGCACCTTGATCATCTACTCTTGAAGCCTTAACTTTCTAAGCACCAAGTCACATTTCTTAATGTGCTTGCGTCAAACTCTTTTGTTATAATAGCTAGATACCTTTTGTTGATAAGTTGTTATCCATGTCAAGGCTATTTCTCTTTACTTTTCGACGAAGTCTAGGTCGACCCTTAACATTTCTTCATTTCCTTCTTCTGACCTTAATTCGACCCTTAAGCTCAAAATTTTGATTTTAACAGGTACCACGACTTTTGTTCCAAATGCCAAGTGAAACGAGATTTCATCTATTGGTAATTTAATAATCGTCCTTAGAACCTATAACACTCTTGTTAGTTCGTCGACCTACTTCTCCTTTACTACATCTAGTTTTTTTTCAAGGTTTCTAATATTGTCTTGTTTGCAATTTTAGTATGTCCATTGGAATGAAAGTGGGCAACCGACATGAATCTCAAGTTAATGTGAAGGTTTGAACACCATTCTGTAAACCTTAGGTTTTCAAATTGTTTGTCATTGTTATTATGGATCGCGTTAAGCCAAAGTACAAATTATATTCTTTCACATAAATTTTTCAACTTAGGCCTTTGTTGTAATGGCCAAGGCCTTAACTTCAAGCTATTTTGTGAAATAGTTTACTACTACTAAGACAAATCTCTTCTGATTTATGGTTAGGGTAAATGATCTGAAAGCATTCATTCCTCACTACATGAAGGGCTATGAGCTGATGATAGGGGTGAGCTCAGTCGAGGGGAAATATTGCACGTGAGCAAACCTTTTACACTTATCGTATTTCTTGACTAGCTCAGTTTTGTCCCTTTTAATGGTGGGCTAATAATAGCCTTGCCTAAGTACTTTATTAGCTAATAGTCAAGGTTTGAGTTAGTTTTCACATATTCTTTCATGAATTTCTCATAAGACATAGTTTACCTCTTTTTCATCAATGCATCTTAGATAAAACAATCTAAAAAATCTTTTGTATAATTTTTCTTTAATCATCGTGTATCGAAAAATCTTCTTCATTAATTCTTTAGCTTGAATCCTATCTTCGGGTAGTGTTCTAGTGGTCAAATATACTTTGATCGATGTCATCTACATGACTGAAAAAGCATATTTACTCGGGTTAAGTCTTATATTATACTTTTTTAAAGTATTAAACATCTCTTTGAGGTCTTTTAAGTGCTTGATCAAGTTCTCACTTTTGACTATCATATCGTCCACATATATTTTAATGTTGCGATTAAATTTGTTTTTCAACCTTTGGTAGGTCATTCATACATTATTTAATCCAAAGGGCATTCATATAACTGAGGAGGCCATGCTCGACACTATCATCCACTAGTCGATCTATACTAGGGAGATAAAAGCTATTTTTTGGGCATGCTTTTTTTAGGTCAATAAAGTCAATGTATATCTTCCATTTTTCATTGTGCTTTTTGACCACGACGACGTTAGCTATCCATTTAGGGTAGTAGACCTTCCTGATAAAGCCTGCTTACAATAATTTGTCAACTTCATCCTTGATGGCTTTTTGTCTTTCTAGAGCAAAGGTTTTCTTTTTTGGCCAAACTAGTTTTACCTCAAGATTAGCATGCATCCTATGGACTATCACTTCGGTATCAATTTAGGCATATTAGATGGTGTCCAAGCGAATAAGTTAGTATTATCTCTCAAGTTGAATTAACTGACCCTTGTGTTGAAATTTAGTTTCGATCAGCATATGTTTTTTAGGGACGCAATCCCATAATGAAATTGCTATGAAATTTTTAACTGGTTTTGTTGATTTTCATTCGAGTCTGATCTTTAATCAATTATTTTTTTTGTTTGGTTAGGTTAGAATCATTTTTGTGAAAATAGAACCCGATGTGATGATTAATATGTTATTGATAGCTTGTTAAGTATGTTTATAGTGAAATTGGTATATATTTTTATTTCATGCTATGTTATGGTTGACGTATTAGCTTGATCCAAATGATATATAGTTGTTCACATTGGCTTAAAAGCTCGATCATTTTAGAGTTACTTAAAAAAATTCAAAAAATAGAACACAATTTTTTTTTGTTCAAGCTTAAAAGCTTGGAATGGCTTAAGAGCACACTTCTACCATATCGGTCTTTTGTTGTATGTTTAGCCTTATGGTTTCCTTTTCTTTTTTGTTTTTGAGGTTTACCTTTTTTAGTGCTTTTTGTTCTAACTGAACTATCAGTTTGCTTCCCAATCCTCTTTTTCATTATTGTAATATAACTATCATGTCGTGGACTAGTCTTTTCTAACCTCTCTAACCATGTTGGGTGTAATAAATTTTTCTTTTAGATAAGGAGCTAAGCCTATGAACTGCATAGCATATTGATTAGGTTGGTCCAATATCATATTGTAGGCTGATGAGATGTCTACAACCATAAATTCTATGATCGAGGTGATTGTCTTTAGTTTTATCCTTAAAGAAATTGACAACTTGATGGTTTATTTCATCGGTACCTATTCATTCCAAAATCTCACTAATATTGTGGTGATTGGCTACAACTGATCTTTATTAATTCTCATTTTCTTCATATTATAGTAGTACATGATATCGATCGAACTCCCATTATCAAATAGAATTTTTTTGACTACACAGTTGTATACTATGACCGTGATTACTATAGCATCATTATGTGGGTGTTGGATTCCTTTCAAGTTTTTTGGGTTGAATAAAATCGATTCATCTTTTCAATCTTTTTCTTTCTCGGTTAAAGTGCTTACGGCCATGACTATGCCTGGATTGAACTTTCTTTTGGCCAAGGTTGAGCTGCCTCTAGTGATCACACTGATCACTTCAGCGATCGACCTATTATTATTAGTTCGAACCTTTTCTTACCTTGATTCATCTCTTCAAACTGTTTTTCTTTCATTTTTTGGCCATTTCTCTTTGCTTCGGGTGGGCTCTTTTCAATATTGTTTATAATTCGTTTTGGGTTGGCCTTATTTTTGTTATTTTACAAACCTTTTCAACTGACCCCTTATTATCAAAGCTTCGATCTCAGTTTTTAGGTCAACATAGTCTTCGATGTTATGGCTTACACTTATGAAAGGTACATTTTTTGGTCGAATCTTTTCATGTGTTCTATCTCAATTACTTTAGTCACTTGAGGTTAAGATTTTCTTCAATTTGCATTAGAATCCTCTTTCAAGAGGTATTTAGTGCAGTGTAGTTTCTTTTACCACTACGACTTCTAGTCTTATGTCGTTTTCCTCTTAGGGGAGGATCATAGAAATTCTTACCTTTTTTATAATTAAGAAGAGAGATAAGCCTCTCTCACCTCAACCACCGAGAATAAGGGATAAACCTCTCTCACGTTGGTTGTTTCTCATTATAGCTTTGGTATTTATATATTTCTTAGCTATAAATAGGACATCAGCTAGAGTTTTAGGTGATTCTAACGAGAAGATTAACTTCAAATGGTACTTTTTATTATTAAGTCTAATTGTTAGGATGGCTACAACAGCTTATTTGCTCCAAGTCTTTGACCTACAAAGCTTTTGCATTAAAATGTGTGACATAGCTTTTCAAAGATTCATTACGACCTTGATGGATGACATTAAGCTCAGAGTTATCTTTTTCACTTTTTTACTACTTACAAATCAGGATAGAAATAGTGGCTAAGCTTTTTAAATGATGTAATCAACCTCGGTTCTAGGTTATTGTACCTTAACTAAGCTACACCCCTTTAAAATAATAGCAAGGTCTTTGTACATCAGGGTTTTATTTGTACCCTGCATCATCATGTTGGTCCTATAAAGTTTTAAATGATCAAAGAGGTCAAAAGTACTATTATATATTTCTAAAGTCGACATTTTAAACCTTTTGAAAGGTATGGCTTTGTCAATTTTTTCAATAAAAGGTGAGTTTTTCATGAACTTAAGCTTATCCTCGAATGTCACTGCTTTTGTTTTCAGCTCTTTTTTTATGGCTCGCATCCAAGCTTTTAAATCGTTATTTTGTTGGGGTTCGAAGTTTGTCTATTTGAAATTTTGAGTTGTGACATGCGTCGAGCTGTAGTTAGGGTAATGACGAATGGATGTGTTATGCTCCTCTTCTCTTGAGGTCGAAGAGGCTTCCATTTCTTCGTAACTTGGCTATCTTACTGCGACTTCTCTGCCAAGGGTAATTAGGTCAAGCACTTTCAAAGTTTACGGTGAGATTATAGTCTGCAATATCTATTTAAGAGCCTGGATCTACTCGGTCAATGACTAGAATTGTTCCATAGTAGGGCCTGTTTTTGGTAGAGGAGGTCATTCTAAGTGTTAACTATTATGTGTTTCTATTCCGGTTGAGATGGCCATCTCTCTTTTCTTTAGTATCATTGTTTCGTGTTTGGCTAGTGAGTAAAAAAGGAGGCCCTTACTTGATGCACCAAATGTTTGTGTCAAGCTTCGATATCATGATGCATTTGAAAATAAAAGAATGACGGTTAGAGTTAAAAGTAAAGAGTGTTCTCTACGTTTGTACTCTAATGCACAAGTTAGAATATGTGAGGTCAGAATGAAAGTAATAAAAAAATTAAGAGTAGAATGAACTTACTTTAATGATGCTTAGACCTTCATATTTATAAATAAATAATGAGGGATCATTAAAAAATAATAAAAATAATATCGAATTGATGTGACACTAAATATAATAAATCAACTTAATATGACATAAATATCAAAATTATTTCTGATTATTTATTGAAAGCTCATAACATAAAAAAAAATTATTATATCACTTTGACTATCAAATGCCCTCGAGAATAACACTTGTTATCTAAAGCAAAATCCAAATGGTATGCAAGCGAGCGAGTGGAGACCCTTTATTTCGTTATGATCTATCGAAAGGAACAAAAAGGTAGAAAGATAGTTGGTAGCATGTACTTAGTACTTCCGGATATGGTGAGTTTTGGTATAGGATACGCAGCCCGTGATAATGATTAAAGAAGAAGATATAGGTTTATAAAAAGGTACCGATATGAATCTTTTTATTAGTATTAACAAGAGGGCAGAAAAAAATTTTCAAGGCAGCAATTGGAGGGAATTCAATTTGGATTTTGGAGTTAAGCAAATATGAATCGGGTAAAATCTCACCAACCTCACTCAATTTGTAGATGAATAATGACTGATTCGCATGTCTGGCGATAGTGGTAAACTTGAAAGACTTCAATCAAGTAAAAAATTACTCATTACCACGTGGTTGGCCTTGGGTGGAATCATTCGGTTGACTCAATAGCAATAGCATTAAAGCAACTAGAAAGATATCTCTGAAAAGCAAAAGCAGAGAATTTTCCAGGGGTTCCGTCTCAAATTTACCTTGGGTAAATCAGAGTTCTGTTCTGTGTACTCACGGAACAATTTTTACAGCGCACACGGCGGCTTGGCTCGAGGTAAAGAATTGGAATGAGAAAACGTCACGTCGCTTGTGAGAACAGATTTGGCCATAGCAGTGAACTTGTCAAATTTGTTTTAAACCTGGAAGTGGAAGGGTCGGGTGGCGATTGGCGAGGGAAGAGCGGGAGGAATCTTCATTGGAAAGACAATTCAAGGCGATCTCCAAGATTTGATGTGCAGTGTCTGAAAGTTTTGAAAATCGTAGGAAAAGTCCAAGCATAAAAAAAGAGGGAAGGCTTTGTTGGTCCCCACTCCCAGATTTCTTTGGGACTCCCATATCTTCTCATTCTCTCACTTGTCGTGTTGGCTTCTGGCAACCATTTCAATTCCGATACTAATCTTTTTTAATGTTCCCTTATGCCATGGATGACCTCAGTTCATGTCCTTATCCCTACAATCTAAATCTTATATCTCTTTTTCTTTTACCCTAGCTAACACCCTGTTAATAAAACTAAGAAATTTATTTAGTCATTATTATCAATTAGTTTACTTACTTATTCAAATAAATAAACCAATTAATTTAATTTCACATCTCAATTCAAGAACTAAACCCAAAGTCAATTAAAAATAAACACAAGTTTTGACCATGATTTTGAAATATATATTTTTTAAAAAAATATTCATGGATCATATTGAAAACTTATTCAAGATGAGATTTTTCATTTCAGTCCATTTAAATTTATTATTAATTATTAATATTTTTATATTTTTAAATATATTTTAAAATTATTTTATAATAAAATATTTTCATAAATCAAATTTACACTACAAAATTCTTGTCCAAAACCAAATTGTTAGACCCAAAGATAAGTTTATTTTATTCTTAAAATTGAAATATGGTATAAACTTATCATAAAAAATGTAATATAAAAGTATTCATGAACCAAATTAAGTTGGGTCTGATTTGGTTAATACCTATAAATGCCAAGTTCAGGTTTGATCTACTTATTTTTGTTATTACATGTTCAATGAATGAAAATTATATAAATAATGAATATAAAAACAATAAATTTATTTACTAAAATTTTTAAAATTATTGATAAAGTAATATAAGTATAAATAATTTTTCAAAATTACCCCTTTCCTTATTTCATTTTTTGTTTTAGTTAATTATTTTTCAATTTTTTTTTGGTTTAGAGGCTGTTAAAATTATTTATTCTTGTATGTTAACTCTCCTATTGTTTTTTTTTTTCATTTTATTAGTTTATTTTTCAATTTATTTTAAAAGGTTTTCAAGTTATTTTACACCTTCAATGTAACAAATAAATATATAATGAATAATTAAATAGTTAAAATTATTGAAATAAAAATAATAAAAATGATCCATCAAAAGAAAAATAAAAAAGTAAACAAAGAAACAGCTCATTAATAGTGAACATAAATTGGAATTAATAATCATCTTTGCATTAATTTTTATTCAAAAGAAAATCTCTATTAAGATGTCATATATCAAGTGAAGCTTATTTAAGTTTTTCTTTTTCAATTTAAATGGGCAAATACAAATGAACAAAGCTTCCTAATTTAAATAAAAAAAGTCAATAGACAACGGGTTGGTCCGGTTAAAAATTGTATTATAAATATATATTTTTATTATTAATTTTAATTTTATCATATAATATTTAATTTCACGATTTCAAATATTTAATTTTATCTAAATCGTTATTTTTTTATCTCATAAAACTTAATCCCATTCCTTTAATAGATTTTAAAAGACAAAAATCTATCATCAAATCAAATAAAAAAATTTTGAACAAGTAAAAGAAAAAAACGTAAACAGAACGCGTGGTGGCACGTGTGAGCTAAGTAACGAGGGAGTGAAAAATGTTAAAATTAATTATTTAAAAAAATAAAAATAAAAATCACCATGCCCGTCCAGGAATAGTAAAGATGCGGTTGTCCAATGTTTTCCACTTTTTCGAAGATCGAATTATTTTTTGCTAGAATTTTTCAAAGAGTTAAAAAACATTTTTTACCTCTTTTTTTATGCCGCCGGTTCGGAGCAGCGTTGTCTTTGACGGCGCGGCCCTCCATTGACGTCCAGTCAACTTTCCTCCTCGATCCCGACCATTTGCTGGCACGTATCCCGAGATTTTTGACCAATTTCTCTCTCCCCACGATAAAATGATCCTCAAAGCGAGATATCGGAGAGGCAAGCGGCACCAAAGTAGATTTTAGAATCCCAGCGACTATTAAAAAGCCTTTGTACTAAAAAAAAAAAAAAGTGGATTGCGGGGATTTTTTAGAGAGAGAAAGATTTGATTTGAGAGAGAAAAACAAATTTTAATAAAATTAAAAAATGAAAAATGAAACTGTAAATGAATGAGACAGATACAGATAGACATTGTACATTACAGCGTATAAAAGCAAGGCCACATAACAAGGGAAACCCTGTTTTTGCCTCGCCTTCTAATAAAGTGGATCTTTCTTTTTTCTTCTCTTTCGTTCTTTCAAAGGCTTTTTTTTCTTCTTTAATATTTTCTCAAGAGAAATTTGGCTCCTGTCTTAGTGTTTTGTTGTTGTCTCCTTGAGATGGCGAGAAACGGAGCCGTTACGTGGCGGAGGAGGACGGAGAAGATTGAAAGCTTTGATCTTTCACCTTCTGATACCGAGGAAGTTCATGTCCTTGCCGTTGATGACAGCCACGTTGATCGTAAAGTCATTGAAAGGTTGCTCAGAATTTCCTCATGTAAAGGTTAGTCATCGTGATACCATGATTTCCATTTTTTTCCCATAGTTTTTGCATTTTACTTTGTTATGCTTTTCTTCTTTGGATTTGAATTGAACGAGTTTGGTTTGTATTGGTGCAGTTACGGCAGTGGATAGTGGAAGGAGAGCTTTGCAATTCCTGGGATTGGATGAGGAGAAAGAAAGTAATGGTCTTGACGTGAGTATACTTGGAATTGTCACAAAATTATAGCAGTTGTTTTGGAAAGGTGATTTCAGCTGACTCTTAGCTTTGTTTGTGATTTCAGGGTTTAAAGGTTGATCTGATTATCACCGATTATTGCATGCCTGGAATGACCGGCTACGAATTGCTGAAAAAAATTAAGGTTAGAAACCTGAAATTTCTGATTTCCATTTTCTTTCAAAACTGTCACTGGTATTTGAATCTGGGCTTGCTGTTATCTAAAATTTCTTATTTTTAACAGGAATCTTCTGCTTTTAGAGAAATCCCAGTTGTAATCATGTCATCTGAGAATGTTTTAGCTCGAATTGACAGGTATTTTAATAGCTTTCATGTATTGAATACATGAAAATTGGGTAATTGTTTTTTTTTTTTATATCAGTCCAAAATAATCGATAATTGAGGGGTTTATCTGAATTTTTTATGAACAGATGCTTAGAGGAAGGAGCAGAGGATTTTATAGTGAAACCTGTGAAATTGTCTGATGTTAAACGTATAAAAGATTATATGACGAGAGATTTCAGAGTGGGAGAAAGAGAAAGAGGAAGAGGAATCAACAAGAGAAAGTTAAGAGACAGCTGTGATCTCTCCTTATCACCGCCGTCCATTTTGTCATCATCATCTCCATCATCACAGTCACAATCCCCATCCCTATCACCTTCAATTCTATCGGCAACAGCACCATGTTCTCCCTCATCACTAGATTCTCCCACCAGACGTCTCAAAATGACAAGCTCAGAATAGAAAAGTTTTTAGAAAGCAAAGCGCTACCCCTGCAATCAATCAAGCCTTTCTATTTTGTCGTCTTGCATATTTTTGTACTATTTTTGTTAATTTATAATGGAACAAAATCCAGTTACAAATCCTAATTCTGATTAAACTAATCTTTTTTTTGTTCGCATATGAAGCCTCTTCGGATGGGTTTGGGTTTTGAGTTTGAAAAAAATGATGCGAATATGATATGAATTGATTGGATGGGAAGAGGGGCATGATCTTGTTGTCTGCTAGAAGGAGCTGGGAATATTTGGCAGGGGATAAGACTGTGGCATGGGAGAGTGTTGGCGGTGTTGTTCCCTGAAGAAGGGGCTAGGTAGGGATGGATAACTGCCACTGTTGTCTGGCTGTCTCTCTTTTGATTTGCATTATATGCTTGGCTGTCAAAGGCAGATTAGTCCCCACCCCCCAGTTACTTCCCCACAGCTATTGGGCATTGCTGATCCTGGATATAGATCTTCGGACCCTACAATTTGAGTTCATACAACTTTAGCACGGGAGAGAGGGGCTGCATTTGTCCTGGATCCACGTAAGGTTAAAAGAGAGGAGGATCCAGGATTAATTTAATTGGTCTAAAAGTGCGTCTTTAGTCTCAAAGTCGTGATCTCAAGGATTTGATTTCATGGTAATTAACACGGAATCTTGATATGCTTTAACTACAATCACAAATTTAAATTGTAAAATATATTTTTATTAATAAAAATAAATTTATTAAATCAAAATTTAAAAATAATATATTTATTATAGTTTTTAATCTCATAAATTCGGTCCTGACGAGTTATTATAAAATCTTGACATGCTTTATCCACAATTATAAAATCTTAACTAACAAATAGTAAATAAATTTTGTTTTAAATATTTAAATAACATGAATCTAATTTTTCATTAATAAATCACGTTTCATTTAAAATTGTGGTTATATTTAAATTATATCAAAGGTTTTATAGTAATTTTGTGGATTTATAAATTATGAATTTTTAGATAATTCTTAATTGTGATTGAATAATTATAAAAATATAATAAACGAGTATTGGATATGCAAGTATTTCTATACTCGTACGTTTAGAAAGAAAAAAAATTCTATCCTTGAGGTAATAGTGTTACTAGAAGAAGAATTAACATTTTATGGAGTATTTAAAAAGGAGAAAAAGAATTGGCAAAAAAAAAAAAAAGAAATTATTTCAAAAGAAAAACGTCTTATTGTTATGATAATTCCATGAGTAAAGCATACACTGGAGGACAAATAAATTTGTGCCTCACTGCCTGAGGTGGAATGTTCTGTTTACGGACCCTCGTTGGGCCCAAAACATTAGAACATATCCAGTTAGCCCGTCTTCTATTTTCTGTCTTTTTCCATTATAGTTGCTAGCCGACCCAAATTGAAGTTTTATTCCTTTTTTTTTTTTTTTATTTTCCCCTTTAGCTTAAAATTGTCATTGTCCAAAGAAACAAGATGAACACATGTTATTTAACAACACGTTTTAGAACAAGTGGAGGCAAATGAGAGTTTTTAACTTGATATTCCAATTATTACATACTAGTGTGAAATCCTGCATGTTGTTGCAGATTTTTAGTATCATTTTTTTAATGGTATTGTTTTAATAGTGTGAAATGAAATAAAACATTGGGAAATGAAACTTTAGAATCAGAGTTTGGAGATCTAAATTAGGAAAATTAGAGAAGAGACTAAGATTGATTGGCTCACACTTTTTGCAGCCCGAATTGAAGGAATGAAGAAATATGAAAAGAACACTCGCCTCCAATTTCAGTCTTTTCTTTGTTTTCCTTTCTGCTTCAACAGCCCAGCGATAGAGAGGATTCTCACTTTTTGCTAATGTTGGTTCAGGGATTCCCATTTTTCTCTGTTTTCCTCTCTGCCTCAACAGTCAAGCCAACAATTTGTACAATTCATGTGGTTTTCCCTAAACCCTATAATAAGCTGGATGATCCCTGCTAACTACTTTGTTAGTGCAGAATGATCCTGCAGCCAGCTTTTCCAACTTATTTTGTGGAACCATTCAAAGTTTTTCGTCTAAATGGAAATAAATAATGGAAACTGAGTCGCAGATCTCGAACCTCAACTTCTAATAAAGTACCAAGCAGTTTAGGGGAAGACCCATGACGACCACAACCGGTGGCGGCGTTGGCTTGGTGGCTGGATTGTCCTCAACCTCAGTTGATGATGCCGGGTGAGCTGGCAAAGGACGACACCTCCTAGAGATTCGATTCATGTTGTCAGAAAATGTGGGAAAAAATGAAAATAAAAATAAAAGGTATTTCTCAACAATTTCTAAGACTGAAGTAAACACGAGAAAAAAAAAAAGTTTATAATTGAGACCATGAGAGATTCCATGGAAGCAATGATGTCTCATTGTTTGTAAAAATGTAAATATGAAGCGTTGTTTTGTTCTTGAGTTTGTCCAGTAGTTCTTGAGTTTGTCCAGTAGAGGAAAGGGTTTTCGATTTGATTTTTTATGTTGGCCGAACATGTAAGAAACGAATACAATTTTGATG
This sequence comes from Durio zibethinus, assembly GCF_002303985.1. The sequence goes on from NW_019168048.1 coordinate 7,678,608, forward strand.
GAGGAAAAACATGAATAGATTTTGGGATCTGAATAAGGATTATGTAATTTCCCCTCCTGATTTTAAGAATGTTTATTTACTTATTTATTTATTTATTTTTTAGAAGAGGAAAAACATTGCAAAATGTGGAATTTGAGAAAAGTTCAGAGGGTAAAATCTTTGAGTAAAACTGTAAAGCAGCGGAAGAAAAGTCACGTGTTACATTTAAAAAATCATGTGAATAAAAATAATATATTGTTAGATGAAGCTATTAATAGAGCTATCAACAACATTTACAGGATGAGACAACTAATTAAATTATAAAACAGTAATCGCCTGTAAGATTCTAATAGCTGGAAGAACAGCACCAATGCATGCACCGCCAAACTTCCTCATGTTCTTGCTCAAAAAGACAGCTACAAGGTCTTTGCCTTTAGATTCTAAATAATCCACTTGAACTCAACTCCCCAGAAGCTCTTAGTATAAAAACTTTCTCCGAATATCTTTTGAGAATGCACAAGAGAAAAAGAGATATGCTCAAACTGATGCCTCAGCCTAGAAAAAGAGATACGCCAAAAACTTTTTTTTTCAAAAAAAAATATATTTAATGTATTATTAGTGAAAATTTTTAATTTCATAATTACTAGAATGATATATGTTCTTTTTAATTAATTTTTTTTTATTTTAAAATATATTTTAAAAAATATGTATCATCTTATTTATCTGTTTATACAATTAAAAAAAAAAACTCTATTATGTATTTGATAATTTATCTCTTATAATTGATAATTGCAATGGGTCAAATCCAGTAAACGTGAAGAAAAAAAAAAGAAAATTGCTTTGTTGGTAGGTGACAAAGATCTTTTATAGCTTTGCCAATTAACAATAGATTAATATTTATTCAAGGTTTTTAAATACCATGGATAGAAGTTTCGTCTATTTTTTTTTTTTTTTATATCTTCCTTAGTTTTGCAGCTTCTGCCTTTTTTGTCCACCCCTCAAGAGAAGGGATCGAAGTATATCGCCCTGCTAACTGGGCCTGGGCTAAGCACAAATTGTTGGGATGACCCCCATCTCGGGGGTGCAATAGTTTGACTCCATTATGATATCTTATAGACCCATAAGAAAAAAAATAATAAAAGGAGAAAATAACAGAGGATAAACCTCTTTCATTGATGTTGACATCATGACATAAAAACGTAAGGTCAGTGCCTTTCCTCATCTCCGTGTGAACTGGGTAGCAAAGATACGGTGGTCATCCACTTTCGAAGACAATGTATGAATACCCCCACGAAATAAAAGAGAATTAAAGCAATGAAAAGGACATACAAACCAAAAGGAAGAGTAAACGCCATTTGTTGAACTTAATTGAACTGCAAAAAAGAGAGAGAGAGCAGGACGATTAGACACACAATGGTAATTATATCTGACATTTCCTTTACTTGGCTTCAATTTTTATCTAGATGACTAGAACAATGCAAACAAATAAGTATTTAAGAAAAACAAAACAATGAAAAGAAAAAAAAAAAACCCTAGTTTCTTTCTTTTATATTAATATTAAATTATATTAAATATATATAAAACATAAATTTAGAAAATTATAATTTATATTAATACGATAAATATAAAATAAATTTTTATTAAAATTTTAAATTATATTATTATATTATATTTAAAATTATTAAATTTAATTAATATATTAAAATTAAGAAAACAAATTTTCTTGCCAAAAGAGTTGAATTTTCATTCAAGCCTATTCATACAGTGTGGAAACGGAAAATATGTATGGTTGACTAAATATTGGAACGTTCCACCTTCAACACGGTCCATGATTATGATGGTAAAAGTTCCTTGTTTTCGGCTTTTAAATATAAACAGTAAAACTTCATAGAAGTTGGGTGAGCCTTGCGCTTGCCGTTTGGGCTTAGCTGTTTTCTAACTTAAATTCTGGTCTTGACTCCATTGCTTTTTGTCAGTTAGTCAACCAAAAATACTTTTGGCCATTGCCCTCACTTAACCCCCCACCACCCTTGCAAGGCTCCAACGACCTTCATGTATCAATTACTCAATAAAGAAAGAAAAAAAAAAAGCTCAGAATTCATTTTATTTGTTATTTTTAATAAAAAATAAAAAATTTAAAACAAATAACAAAAAATTTAAAAAAAAACCAACCAAACTAAATTTAACCTTTTTTTTTTTTAATTCTCATTCTAATTTCTAACACAGTTTTGCAAATTGTACATCGAATTTATGATATCTAAAAAAAAAGTCAAGGTACAACAGAAAGAGAATCTGTATAGGTTTTGACTGATTATCGAGAGAAAGGCCCCAGACCGCGTGTGGAGTTGTTTTTGTCAGATGAAGATGACGTAAAATTCGCCAAATTAGTTTATACAATTTCAATTTTCACATTGTAAATTAACGAAGGTCATCCATATTTGGTTTTTGGTGGTCAGAAATTGTGGAGGAGAACCTTTCATTACAAAACTACAATCCTAAATTCTGACATCGCCTTCTCTGACTTATTTTGGTTACGTATATCAAAGGTAATAACCGAGGTTTTTATGATTTACTGATTCAATTGTTCTGAAACGGTAAACAACCATTTTTCTCCGCAGTCCCCTTGCACAGCTGTCCTTAGTATATTATTGTTACTGAATCTGAGTTTAGCTTATTTAATTTATACAATTTTTCAACTTCAATATCTGTTTTTTTTAATTTTTATATTATAATTCTTTTATAAAAATATTATTACTACTACTCGAAAAAATTTTCAAAATTATTCACACAAATTAGTTTAAATAATAAAGAGAGGAATTCTTTTTTTAATCAAAGATTCACTCCTTACGAAAAATTGAAAATAAAATTCTAAATGAATCTAAGTTGATGTAAAATAATATAACTTAAAATTATTGGGAAAAAATAAAATAATCCTAGTGTTAAGAAAAATTCAAAATTCCAAATCCTAGTTTTGAATAGGTGAAAAGAGGATTAAGTCGAAGCTTAAGGTATAGTTGGATGAAAATTTTTAAAATTTAAAAAAATTTTGAAATGCTAACATTTTAAAATGCATCAATTCAAAACAACAGAGTTTCTAATTGCTTTGTTTGGATGATTATTTTAAAAAGAAATTTTAAATATTGAAATTTGATTAAATAAAAAATAATTATAATAAAAAATAATGATATTAGAGATAGAAAACGTAAAATACTAAAAAAAAAATGTAGCATGGATATCACTATGTTTGTAAAAAGGTATAGATATTACTAATAATATGAAAATTTAAAAAAATTTTAAAATGAATTTTTTTAGTTAAAATAAAAAAAAAAGTTGCAAAAAAAAAAAGACTTTTTATTATAAAATCAAAAAATTTCAAAGGAGGTGGAATTTGAAGAAAAAAAATTAAGCCCTCCTAAATTTTTTATTCAAATTCTAAGTATTTTGATAATTTTAATTTTAATTTTGTCAAATAAGGTAATTTTATTTTAAAATTTTAAGAATTCCTACAAATGAAATCTTTTCTTGAAATATCTCATCTAAACGCACCCTTAAGGGTGGTTTGGTTAAGGAAAAAGTAAGATTTTTGGTTGGAATCTTACTTTTTATAATTTTATTTCTTAATTTGGTTAACAAAATTTGATTCCTATAGTTTCCAATATTCCTAATAGTGTCAAAAAATAAAAAAATAAATGTGAATAAAAAACTCTCATCTCCTTGAAGTTTTTTTACATTTAGAAGGAAAAGTAAAAATTTTTCATCATTTGCCCCCACTTAATTATGTTTTCAAATTATATTATCTTTTTTAATCTCTTAAAATTACAAAGTAAATAAAAAGTAATTATTTTAAAAATTACTGTTTTCATATAAACTATGTTTTTAAGTAAAAAACGAAGTTTATGTTGAAAATATAAAATCTTGAAAAAAATTATTTTTTAAAATGCTATAATTTCAAAAAAAAAATTACATTTTTAAGATGAAAAACATAATAAAAACATAAATTGTAAAAATTTCCATATAGATTACATTAAAAAAATGTGTCTATTATTAAATAACAACTATTTACAAGAAAATTTTTAAAACTTAAACCACGTTTTTAAAATATAAACGTTATTTTTGTTGAGAATAGTGATTTAAATCTCATAAGAGATTTGTTAGAGATTGACAAGATGTTACTTGATGGATAAAAAAACTTGTAGAAGAAGAATTCTAACTAAAAGAAAAGAAATTCTTGATAGGCAACTTTGTATACTTATAAATAAGTAAAATCTTTACATTTTTATATATGAAAAAAAATGTAAAAGAATTGTAAGATTTTATTAGGTAGAAATCTTAGACTACATGAGATTAACGTTCTTATGGATGTGTATATTTGAGTGAACTAAAGTAGAATAAGAAAGTTCATATAGATATAGTGCATGAGTGCATATGAGTATGTGTTTGTTTGGGTTGAGAATTTTTTATAGGATTAGAGAAGATTGAGATAGTCTATGGCTATTAATTGTTGAATGGTTGATATAATTGTATGTTTGTAATTCTCTATAACTAGTGAATCTTTTTTTTCATCCGTGGACGTAAGTCAATTGAGTCAAACCATGTTAAATTACTATATCTTATGTGATTGATTGATTATTTGGTTCTACTTCCATTGGTTTGGATGGTTAATTGATTGGAGCTTTTTACCTAATAAGTGGTATCAAAGCTATCATGGTCCCAATAAATGGCATTAGAGTTGAATGTTTGAGATATGAAAAGAGATAAGCCAAGAAGAGCTTGATTCAAGAGAAAAGTTTGAATTCTTGTTTTTAAGATTGATTTGCATGAAGCGTGGGGATATAAGAAAAGATTATTACGAGTTCTATTACAAGTGAAGCTAAGCATGTCTAGCATAAAATTGATAATTGATAGAATCTGAGTCAATGTTGAGATTATTAGAAATAATGACTCAAATCTTATAACAAATTTGTTAGAGATTGGCAATATATTATTTGATGGATAAAAAGACTTGTAAAAAAAGAATTCTAAGAGAAAAAAAATTTTTTATAGGCAATTTTGTATTATAGGTGAAATCTCTATATTGTTAGATATGAAAAAAAATATAAAAGAGTTATAAGAATTTATTGGGTAAACTCTCATATGATTACAGGAGAATAATATCTTTATGGGTATATATATTTGAGTGGACTAGAGGAAAATAAGAGAGTCCATATAGGTATGGTGTATAAGTGCATATGGGTATATATTTGTTTGAGTTAAAAATATTTCATAAGATTAGAGAAGATTGAGATGGTCTATAGGTATTAATTGTTGAGTTGTTGAAATGATTGTATATTTGTTATTATCTACAAATAGTGAATCCTTTTTTTTATTCACGGACGTAAGTCAATTGGGTCAAATTATGTTAAATTATTATCTCTTGTGTGATTGATTGATTGTTTAGTTTTATTTTCGTTGGCTTGGATGGTTAATTGATTAAAGCTTTTTACTTTGTAAGTGATATAAGAGTTATCATAATCCCAATAATCTTTTTCTAATGATTAATTTTTAAAAAATCTAAAAAGAAAAACTATGTATTTTTTTAAAAAAGTTATTTTTTCTATATGATTATACTTTAAGCCTTAATTGATAAGACTATCTTTATTATCATAATTGAAAAGCCTATGATTTTAGAAAATCCTTAACAATCCAATGCAAATTATCACCTTTTCTTGCAATCTAACTCAGATTCTGTAAATTAGATGAAGCTACTTGAAGAAAATAGTGTCGAACCAATTCCAGATGGCCCTCACAAATTAAGTATAAAGATTAAACTCTACTCAAATTTTATTAGAGTGAGATAGTAGTAAAAGCTAGGGATGGCATCGGGTCGGGTTTTGCTCGCCCCGAACCCGACCCGATTTCATGTTTCATTAAACCCGACTCCGACCCGAATTTTTTTAATATCCTAACCCGACCCGATCCGACAATATGTAAACCGTACCCGACCCGATCCGACCCGAAATTAATAAAATATTATTTTATAAAATATCAAATATTATTTTTTAAAATATAAAATATTATTTTTTAAATATAAATATTTAAAAATATCATTATATAAATATATATATAAATAATTAATTAATTAATTAAAAAATAATTTTTTAATAATGTCGGGTCGGGGTAGGGTCGGGTTTTAGGTAGACCCGACACCGACCCGACCCCGATTATTATCTAATTTACCCGACCCGACCCCGACCCGAAACTCGAAATTAAAAAAAAAAAACCCGACCCTATAGGGTCGGGTCGGGCCGAAACCCGTCGAGGACGGGCTTGGTTGCCGTCCCTAGTAAAAGCTCAACCAAAGTTTAGTAAGGAACAATCCAATCCTAGCCCATCTCTTAACTTTCACATTTGGAAAGTAACTTACTCTATAAACCCAAATGAAGCATATGCTTATAAATATTGAAGCTGTGAAATCCTAATCTTACATTGAGATATTTTAAAAATTTGCTATTATATATAAATAGAGAGTTAAATGAGATATTCAGGTCAAAATAGATAACACCTTACAAGTTAGATATAGGTTTCCACAAATGGTATCATAACCAATTTACTAATCAAACAGATTCTAGAAGAAGTTAAGTGCTACACAATATGAGCTACCTTTAAAATCTCAAAGTCTGATGTAATTCCAGTTTTATGATTTTGTATGTGTTTTGTGTTGAGTTTGACATAGATGTCAAGTTTTATTATAGAAAGTTTGTGACACCCCAATCTCACATCAATATATTCTAAAGATCTGTTATGATATATAAGTAAAAATTTAAACTTATGCTTGTGAGATATTTTTTATGAAATAAAATTATGAGACTTTCGAGTTAAAATGAATAATATCTCATTAATTAAGTGCATGTCTTCATAGAAGTCGAAAACATTTTAAACAGTATACATCATTTGTCTTTGTCTAAAAAAATATAGTATTTTCTCTTTATCCAAAAAAATTTAAAAAAATTTCGTTTTTTAAATATATAACGTAATTTATTATAAAAATAATTATTTTTTAATATTTTTTATTTTCAATATTGATTACATTTTTAAGATAAATATATAATATATTTTCATAATTTATATGTTAAATAAATAATTTTAATAATTTTTATTTTTTTATTAATTTCATAAAATATTAATTAAATCATTTACAAATTAAATAAATAACTAAGTAATTTAAATATAATTATTTATCATATATTATTCATGTGACATCAGCTAATAATATAATTAACAATAATGTAATAAAAGATATTATTAGTTAATTATACATTTTCCTGATCAGACACAACTAAAATAAACAAAGTCAATCTAAATTTATGCAAAATCTATCAAATAAAGTGATTCAAGAAAATGTCATTTTCCCTTCAAAAATATTAAATTCCATGAAACAAAACCCTCCTCAATGTGGAAGCCCGGGAAGGAACAAAAATGTAAAACGAGCAACTACTTTTCTAAAGTGTAAGCGGCGTTGTTTACCAAAACCAAAAGGTAATATTTCATTCCTCAATATTGAGCAAACCAAAACATTTATTTTGCTCTGATTTTCCCCACTATCCAACTCTTTCATGGCTGTCAAGTTTCAGTCTCAGACACTGATTTGTCTCAACCTGGTGGTTGTGTTTTTCATCTCTGTCTTACCTTTCGCTTATTCCCAAGGTTCTCCTCAAAATATTGAAGTTTTCTACCCAATTGAAACTCCATCTCCTGCTCCAGAACCAATTTCACCAAAACCTTCAAGTTTTTTTCCAAGTTCTGCAAGACTACCAGATTCACAACCGCCGCCCCGATCACCATCATCTTCTTCGAATGACACCAATAGTACTATTGCAAAGGCAGTCGCTGCAACTGCTGCAAGCACTGTAGTTATTGCAGGGGTATTCTTCTTTTTCATTAGAAGATATGTTCTTGCACAGCGCAAAAGAGAGAGAGTTGGGGATAGTTTCCAGGAAGGTCAGCCTAGAGTGCCTCCAGATGAGTTTGCAAGAGTTAATGGCAATATAAAGGGGTTAATTGTAGATGAGAATGGTTTGGATGTGATTTATTGGAGACAGCTTCCAGACGGAGAAAACAAGAACGGGTTTCATAAAGAGATTTTGCATGGTCAAAAGGATGAAGGAGGAGGAGGAATGGTTCGAAAAGGATGTCGAAGCAAGAAGGTAAAACCTGTACAAGAAATTCTTCTGTTTCGTGGGAAGTCTTCCACTTCCCATGTTCCACCAGCTGAAGATGATGATTCAAGTGAAAATATTGGTCCTCTACCCCCTTCCCCGTCTCATGGGATTGTCCTAAAAAATGTTGCGAAAACGGATGCAACGGTTCAATCAAAAATTTTGCCTCCAGCATCAATGCCACCTCCACAACCCCTAATCCCACCACCTTTGTTACCAATTCAAAGCAATAAAAGTACAGTTACACCTCAGCCTCCACCTCCACCAGCTCCAGCAAATAGAACTCCTGCACCTCTGCTAGTTCCAGTAAAAAGACCTGCCCCACCACCTCCGCCTCCTAATAAAGTGGGTGGTTCAGCTATGTCTTTGAAACCTCCTCCAGGGGAGTCTTCTGCAGAGAGTGCCACAGAAAATGGAAATAATGAGGTCAAATTGAAGCCATTGCGCTGGGATAAGGTGAACAAGAACGTTGATAATCCGATGGTGTGGGACAAAATCAATGGCGGGTCTTTTAAGTAAGTTCAATTATACTCTTTCTCAAATTTTATGCCAAATTTATGCTTGTTCTGACCAAAAAAAGCAATGTTTTGTTTTACTGATTTTGAGACTTTTTTTCAATTGATTCTTCAGGTTTGATGATGATCTTATGGAAGCTTTATTTGGATATGTTGCAACAAATAGGAAATCCCCTACTAGTAGTAGTAATTCAAAGAATACAAAGAGTACTAACACTAGCTCATCATCACAAATCATGGTGCTTGATGCCCGAAAATCCCAGAACATAGCAATTGTGCTCAAATCTCTGGCTCTCTCTCGTAGGGAACTCCTTGAAGCCCTAAATGAAGGCCAAGGGCTTGAGGCAGATACTGTTGAAAAGCTCATGAGAATTGCCCCCACAGAAGAGGAACAATCCCAAATCCTTGATTTGGATGGAGATCCATCAAGACTTGCCGATGCTGAATCCTTTTTGCTGCACATTTTAAAAGCTATTCCATCAGCCTTCACTCGTCTTAATGCCATGCAATTTAGATCAAACTATGACTCGGAAATTCTCCACATGAAGGAGTCTTTACAAACACTAGAGTTAGGATGCAAGGAGCTTCGCTCTCAAAGACTGTTTATGAAACTCCTGGAAGCAATACTCAAGGCTGGCAATCGCATGAATGCTGGAACTGCCCGAGGGAATGCTCAAGCTTTTAACCTTACATCTCTACTTAAGCTCTCTGACGTTAAAAGCACTGATCAAAAGACTACTCTACTCCACTTTGTGGTAGAAGAAGTAGTCCGGTCTGAAGGAAAGAAATGTTTTGTCAGCAGAAGTCGTAACCTGAGTCGCAGTGGCAGCCGAAGCAGCAATAGTAGCTCTGATCATTCAACATCAAAAGAGGACAGAGAGAAGGAATATATAATGCTTGGCTTACCAGTAGTAGGAGGCCTCAGTGCTGAGTTCACTAATGTGAAGAAAGCAGCCACAATAAATTTCATCACATTCTCTGGCACTTGTTCAGCTCTTACTGCTCGTGTGGAAGAAATTAAACAGCTTGTGTTGCAATGTGCAGCCGATGGAAAAGGGGGATTTGTGCAAGAAATGGAAGGGTTTATTGATGATGCTGAAGAGGAACTAAAGGTTATAAGAGAGGGGCAAAAAAGAGTGATGGATCTTGTAAAAAGAACCACAGAGTATTACGAAACAGGGGCTTCAATGGATCCTTTCCAAATATTTGTTATAGTTAGAGACTTTCTAAGTATGGTCGACCTGGTCTGTGTAGAAATAGCTAGGAATCAGCAAAGGAGGAAGTCATTAACGGCAGATTATGGATCACAATCACCAAATTCACAAGAATCAAGAACCAAAATGAGGTTCCCAATCTTGCCTGCAAATTTCATGAAAGGCAAGTCCAAGAGCAATTCTAGCGAATCGGATGTAGGTTCATGAAAATGAACAGGTCTTCATCACAAAGGCAGTGTACATAAACTTCATAGACAAATTCTATATTCGGATCAAGAAAAGCAAAATGATTTTTGAATTCTTCCATTTGTTTTGTACCAAATACGAATAGGTAAATATATTGAAGTCTGATTTTTCTGATTCAAACTTGTTCCATTGAGTAAGCACCGGGAAAAGCATACGATTTTTGGACTTAAAAGTTCAAAAAATAAGAAGACTGATTTACATGATCAAACAGAAAGAATGGACCATGGTATTAAGAAATTTTGTATTCAAGTGTGCAGCTACAAAAGATCATGCATCAGTGAACCTAATATTAGATTATGTAAATCTGTCAGGATATGTTAATGATAATGATAATGTAAAAAATTCAGAAGTTAGAACTAACTATGACTTACCATGCAAAGAATCAATTAGTTGATCCATATGTCAAACTTCATTGTTTGGTCAATGAAATTAAACAGGAATTCTGCCATCACTCCACTTAAATTTTTTGCATAATCAGTTTTTTTGGGGAGTTAGGTGCGTGTCAAGTATGATATCACCTCATCATGTAGTATCACCAAAGCTGTACATCTCATGTCTCAATTTCAGCGGTGGAATGTCAAAGAAATACATAGCCATTTGTGTCACTATCAGTTCCCACATTGGCTGTTAAATTATAAATCTCCTATGAAAAGATGGCGAATCCATACTTGCTTTGTTTATTTCTAGTTTTTTCCGCTCTGGGAGGAAAGAGTTGTTGAGTCTCAACTATGTCAGTGTCATGATAGCTACAATGTAACACAACCATGATCTAAAACAAGAGTAGTGGTTCTTGCCAACGGCCCAAAGCTAGATATTAAATAGTGGTCACCAGTTGGCAGGAAATAATCGTAAAGAACCAAAAAGGCTGGTAAATTGGTAATGATACACCATGGACTCGATGCTGCCACTTCCTATAACAGGAATTGTGCAATGGTAAACTCCTTAGAATATGAACTCTTGAACAAAAATATCTTGTTTGTGAGGCCTGAAACTCAAGCTGATGATAATGTTTTGTCTGAGTTGTATTTACGTGGCAGTCTCCTGTCACGGCCTACGTTTTCATACATGATTTCATACATTTTATAACAGGAATGTAGTACCATTGGAAAGAGACTTGGTTTATGGTAGTTGGCAGCATCTGACTCAGTAAGGCTGTTAAATTAGATGGACTTTGCTCAAAACAAGGAAGATCCGCACCTTGACTTCAGATTAAGATTGTTCAACAGACTGTTTTGGATTAGTCACTGTTGATGCTTAGTTGAGATTCCAGGCAAAAATCCTAGTCCTAGGTCATTCTTGGAAGTTGGAACTTGAAACATGCTCGAGTTAATCTCAGCTGCTCAGCAAGATTGCAAGTTTGATTGATTGCTGTTCTTAGCACTAGATCCTATGCAAAAATCATGGAAAACGATCTCAAACAAAAAGGGCTGTTGCTGGAACTTTGGTTGATTCAATCTAAATTGTCAAGCAGGATTCGGTACATAAATAAGCATTTTCAGTGGTTCTTTCCTTCCACATTTAATAATTAAAAATTAAATTCCAATCACAGATACGAATTCAATAAACACAACTTCAATCACTGTTTTTTTTTTTTTACATACTACCATCAGAATGTTCATTGTGCATGTGAATAGCTACAATATAGTTTTCTTCCGCTGTATGGTGGGGAAAAGTAAGGGAACTAACAGTTCAATCAAAAGTGGAAAAGCCCCAACCTCTTCTATTTCTCCTGCACCATTATAGGAACACCCCACCTTGACGACAAGATTGAGGCATTTAAATCCACAGCATGTGACTCATCAATGACAGATTCTAGATGGGTTACCAAATAAGCCAACAATATCATAGCATGGGTCCTGAATCAAAACATGCCTTCAAATATACCTTCCCTTGCCCAGCGATTTAGTTTGCCTTCAAAGCTGATGTATTTCTTGCGTCTCTTTTCCAACTGTTTTTCATATTAAACATTCTTGCTTTTTCCTAGGTACTTGTACATGATGCGTGGTTCATTGACCCAAGGAAGCCAGGTTACCAATGGATGTCACTCTTGGTACCTATCTGTGAAATTAAAGATATGAAAAGGCTTAAAAAAGCTGGTTTATCATGGGAAAAAAATTCTGAACTAAGCTTCGATGGATTAAATTACCGTAGGATATATAATGTAACATGATTATGATACCTCTTTTAGAAAGCTTCTGTATAACTTACAAAGATATAAAATTGTCATGATGAGGTTAAGAAAAAAGATTTCCACATTAAGCACTGTAATTAAAATAACAAAAGTACAGGCATGATCAAAATATAAAATTGCAAAAATGTAGGCATTGACAAACTAATTTTTGACCAAAGTGAAAGGAAAATGCATGGAAGTTTTATACATATGCCTCAGCAGGTGATGGAAAAGTATGCTTTAAGATGATTGGCTTTAAAAGTTTCATGTTGGATCACAGGCAAACCATGTGAAATTGAAAACAAGAAAAATACCTTATCAAGAGGACCTTTTGATGTTCTCTGTCCGTGACAAAAACAAGGTAGGGGGTAGCTTTAAAATTAAGGCTCTGCCTTAATTTTTTGATCTCTGCATCTCTGTTATCCTGTATCAATCATATAGTGTTGAGCAATGCCCATTGTCTAAATTAGGTAATCATATGCTAGTATGTTTATTCTGAGAGTGATGAATTTTCTCTCTTAGAATCTGAAAACCAAAATGCCTGTCAGATTTACCCATCTTATGTTATGTTTGATCCATTATTAGACTTTATGAGCATGTGGAGCTGTATCAAGTTGATGGCAAGAATAGGAAGACCTGTCTTCACCAAAGAAAATTAATGGTACCTCTGATTTTGTCTGGAGATATTTTCTCTCAGGTTCTCTAACATTGGATTTTTCTTCCAATTTCTTGGAGAACTGAAATAAAGGATATGAGATGCTGAGATTCTAACTAAAGACAAACAATGTACATCAATGTCAAAAGAAATTGTGCACCTGATACAAAAGGCAAGAGCAAGGAATCTTCATTGCATACCTCCTTTCTTCTCTCTGTTCTTTCATCGCCTTTCAAGCCAAAATAAGATGGAGCAGCCTTTGCATTCTTGCATTCTTTTTCTCCATACTACTAACTCTAGAAGACCTGTTATAAATCAATTAATGCAACAGTGAAGAATTTTCAAGATGACGGAGGCCTTGGGCACATGCATAACTTCTGCTTATAAGTACTGGAATTGATATTTTAAGAATTATTCCCACTTCCTCAGAAAGAAGTCGAGAAGCTGATGGTATGAATTTTAAATTAAGGCAAGGTCTTGCAGGCCTGTAATAAAAGGCCATAAAGAAGCTAATTTTGCTTAAAGTAAATGAGTTTTCTAACAAAAATGTTCATTTCAAGTGGTATTGTCCACTTCGTTAAGTATCAAGTGATCCTACAAATAAAAACTTGTTAACGGTTCAATCCCCAATTCGTCCTCCCCTCCCACAAGCAACTACCCTTTTGTCTTTTGTACTTTCAGCCTCAAAAAGAAATGATGCAGAAAAAAGAGGGAGGGAGCAAAAAAGGATCAACAGAAATGACAAAGCGTGGTAATCATACAATAATTAGTACTTCGGTTGGAAAAAATGGGAAACACAATTGATAGGAGAAAAAGACCGAGCACAATCCTCTTAACTTCACATATAGACTTTTACATGCATAGCCATTGCTCAATAACTCTCTTTCAAACTCCCTTCAATTATGTGCAAATCCTTTTAGACTCACAGCATGATGATTTATTACCTTCAAATATGAGCTAATCCATAAAAAATAACTAAAGTAGCATTTGAGAAGTAAAGAAAAATGAAAATGACAATAAAATAGTAGGTTAGCCCACATGCTACATACTTGAGAACCTAAAATCATTATATCCTACACATGATATTTGAATTCTCACATGCTGAATGCTGAATGATTGCTTTTTCATATTTTCCACACTGTCTTTACCCAATTAATATTAGTTTTGACACAGGAAATAGTTTAAGCTTCAAAAATAGGTTTAATGTGAATGCGGTAGATGAAAGCAAATACCTATTTATCCAAAAAAATAAAAGATAGCAGGACATATAGACTGTATCCAACATCAAATCCATACCAGGACTCAACTAGCATGCAATTCCACCAATGCAAGCATGTATGCATTTGTCAACCAAAATCTTTAAACTCAGAAACTTACCCTCCATTCTCCTTTTGTGGAGCAATCAAAGTGGAAAACCTTGGTTCTCTCCCCTTTGCAGGCACCTGCAAGAAAATTTGAAACAAAAGCTCCATGAATGTGAATTTAAATAGTAGGAATAGATATGTCAGGTAGACCTTAAGGATTAAAATGATAACATGGTACCTGTTTTGTTGCTGGAGATTGTTCCTGACTGGAAGGTTTGAATTGGTTATAATTACTCTGAAATGTCTTAAATGCTCGTTTGAAAATGTCCTTATCCCCCATTTTCTCCATAATTAAAGATTTTCTTGTTGCAGCAGCAGCAAGGGAAGCTGGGTCAGAACCTGAGGGACGAAAACTAAAGGACATGTGCAAGGATCTAGGAGCCAATTTCTTGCTTTTTCCCACAGAAGGATTCTTGCTCTTTGGTAAAAAATAAGATAAAGTATTTCCCGTTTTTGATGGAGTTCTTGATGCAGATGATGTAGTAGGAGTTGACGATGGCTTTGATGCTCTAGATGTAGAAAAATGTGGTGTTTTAGTCACAGGGGAGGCGGGTTTCTTCTTTATCCTTGTACCATTCCTTTCCTTATCCACTGATGAAATCTAGACTATCAAAATGAAAGAAGAAAGCATCATATGCCAGAATTTGAAGAGATACACAACAATTTCAGTTGAGTCAAATTTTCCAATATAACAAATCAGTTAAAAAATATGATGATGATGACGATGATGACGATGATAATGATAAACTCACCTTATGAGATTTTTTCGAATGACCCAACTTTATATTTTTATCTTTGATTTTTGTAGTTTTTTCTATGCCCATTTCTGATTTCTGTGGTAACTCCTTCACATCTTGAGACCCCTTGGAAAGAGTTTCCACTTCTTGTTTTACCAAAGCCGCTTCATCTGGAACAGTGTCTTCTGGTTTGTTTAACATTGGACTTCCCACTGCACTATCTATTTTCTCTTTCACTCTCTCAACCGATGAGTTTTGACATTCCGTTGCAATTTCAGGCTCCTCATTCTGCTCATCAGCAACCTCAATTACCAACTTAGTTTCTTGCTTTTCTCCTTCATCTGAGCACCGACCATTAGATTTACCAACCAGATCTCCACAATTTTGATCATCTGAGTTCAAAGATTTACTTTCCATTGGCTTATGCTGAGCCTGTAGCTCAGCTTTTCTTGCAGCAATCTTCTTGTAATGTTCTTCAAAGTAAGCCTTTTTCTTAGCTACTGATCCGGTAGTCGCACACTTCTCAACCTCCTCCAAGTACTTATTTGGCAAGAAAGATGACCATTTCTCCCAAGAAAGTGAATCATTCTCAAATCTACCAAACGAGACTGAGATTCCAAGAGCAGGAATTGAAGAAGCCATCTCTCCAATCTATTTACATGACAAAAAACCAAAATTGAAGCATATCTGAAGCAAAAAACAGAATGACAAATCATAGCAATACCCAAAAACGAAAAAAAAAAAAAAAGCAAGGAAGTGATGCAATTATGAAATGCACATTCTATAAAAAAATCAATACCAGCCAAATCAAATTCGAGAAACAATAATCGAAGGTGAAATAAAAACAAATGGCTGAACATTTTTCCAGATCAAAAGGACAAAACTTGCATACCTCAGCGTCTTGTTTTTAAGCATCTACTATTGATTCACCCGTTAAATTTTCAAAACAAGGAGACTGGAACTTGAATTACCAGAAAGCTACCACATCGGCACACATTCTTTAAGCACACCATAGCCTGGCAGCTGGCATGGGCAGCCTCAATAATCCATTGGAAAACAGACTAAAAAGACTCAAAGAATAAGCAACTCAGAATAAAGACAAAGAAGCCTCGAAAAATGGAACCAAATGTAGGAAATAAGAAGAAAAGAATAATGAGGGCATGTGCTTCTGTCTGTATAATTTAATTCTTACACTGACAACTATTATCAAATGCACCTTTTCATAAAATGGCAATCTTTGTCTGTTTCTTGTTGTACTTGTGGGGAGTCCCAAATAACAAACTCTATCATCAAAGAAAAAAAACCCCAGAGAAAAGGTTGGTAATCAAAAGCGAAGATAATCCACATGTACTAATATTACTTTTTCAAAGATGATTTAACTTTCGAACGTTTTAATGATAAACATGATTACTACTGCTTCAAGTAGAAGAAAACGTTGAAAAAAAATTGTTTTAAATTAGTCTCTTAGATTATCATTTATTTTGTGGTAGGTATAAAATATAAAAATTATTATATTATAATTTATGTTGATATTATTAATGTAATATATATATTTTTTATTTTTATTAAATTTATATAAATTTTTATTAAATTTTAAAACATATTTTTTTGACATCATTTTGGAATTTCATCTATTAGAAAATAGAGTCCAACTCCATATAATTAATTTTAGACCAATCAAAAGTCATATATCTTAGTCTTTTTTATTACATAAAATCTTACCTATTTAATAAAAAGAGTTGGAGGCTATTTTAAGGTGAAAAATAAGATGGCACCACAAATCAAGAAAAGAAAAGTAAAAAAAAAAAAGCCAGAAAAAAAAAAGAAAATGAAAAAGAGAGAGTTTGTTGAACGAAGTCGATCCACAGTTTAATTGAGTTAAAATTTTATCAGTAGGTTTATAATTCAAAGTTTTACATTTTAAACGGTGAAAATCGGATTTAAAGCTCTTTAAGAACAAATCTATGATGTATTTGTTGAGTCACCTATTTGATAAGATTTCTTCAATTATCTCTTTAGTTATTGATTAATTCTAGTTTTAGCCAGAGAAGAACTTTGTATATCTATTATTTGATAGTGAAGTTTTTTTTTTGGTGGTCCGTAATTTTTTTCCTCTACACTGAAAAGTTTTTCATGTAAATCTTGGTGTGCTTTATTTTACTTGTGTTATTGATTGTTGATTGTTGTCTATTATTGTAGATTTATTACAATATATTACTTTTACGTTGTTGTGTTTATTGCTTCAGGCCCAACAAATAGTATTAGAGTAAAGGTTATTTTAAGACATCAATACAAAAGCAGTTTAAAACATAAGTAAATTCTGTTTGAGATCATGGAAGGTGATACAGGTTTCATAATAAAATTATCAATATCAAATTATTCAATTTGGAAGCCTATAATAAAAGATCATTTATACTATAAAAATTTGTATGAGTCGATATTGGATGATTCCACTAAACTAGCAGATATGAAAGATGAAAGCTGAAAAAATTAGGCAGAAAGACGCTGGTTACGATAAAAAAATAGGTTGATATCAGCATGTTCCATTATATAGCGCAAGGATAGATGTTTATACTGTTTGAGGAAAATTAACAGTATTGTATGGGAGAAAAATAGATATGAATAAAGTTATGCTTGTTAAAAAGCTTACAACTTTACAATACATGGATGTACAATTGATTATAGAGCACTTGAATGATTTTTAAGATATATTTAATCAGATGACTACTATGAAGCCTAAGATGGATGATGAAATAAATGCATTATTTCTTTTGAGTTCATTGCAAATAGTTAGAATACTCTAGTTATGACTGTTCTTAATTCAACTCTTGATTACAAGATGAGATTGGAGATGGTAAATGACAATATGCTTAATGAAAAAATAAGGTGAAAAGATTTAGACATTGGGAATCAAGCTCTAATAATAGAGAACATGAGTAACAACATCGACAATGGTCAGAACTTAAAAGGTCGTAGTAAGTCTAAACATAGATCCAAGTCCTGAGATAAAATGAAGTATTTTCATTATGGTGAAGCAGGTCATATAAAATGATACTGTAAATCTTAAAGAAAAAGCGAAAAGATGAGAAAGATAAGAGTTCAGATGCTAACAATATTGCAATAGTGAATTTAAATAATAATTCAGTTACTTTAATTTGTACACATAGTGATTGTAATTTTACGGTGATCTAAGTATTGAGTGGATAATTGACATAAGAATGGCATATCATTGTATTCCTAAAAAAGATTTATTTACAACTTATAATACATGAGATTTTGGTTGCACTAAGATGAAAAATATAGGTGTGTGATAGATTGTTAGAATTAGTGATATTGTTATATAAACTAGCACATGCTACATATTAATTTTGAGGGATATCAGACACGTTTTGGATATGAGAATAAACTTGCTTGCTATTAATGTTTTTGATAAAGACGGATATGAGAGTCAACAAAAAAATGAACAGTGGAAGCTTCTCAAAAGATCTATGGTAGTTGCAAAAAAAAAAATTATATTGCATAATATACAAGATATAGATGCAATTGAATAGAAACAAGATAATTATCATTAAGGATAATGTTTCAGCAAGCTTGTCGCATAAGAGACTGGCACATATGAGCAAGAAAGGGTTATAAGTTTTGATATTGAAGTCTCTCATTCCTTTACCCAAAGGTATTCTCTCAATTCATATAATCATTATTTGTTTAGTAAGCATTGTAGAGTTTCTTTTCATAATAGTTCTAAAAAAAAGAAAATAGATTGGAATTGATTTATTCTAAAATATGTGGTCCTATTGAAGTTAAGTTATTAGGTGGTAGTAAGTATTTTATTACTTTTATTGATAATGTTTTACGTAAGACTTGAGTGTATATGTTGAAAAATAAAAGTCAGATATTACAGTATTTTTAAAAACTTCATACTACAGTGGAAAAGATGACAGAGCTACCCTTAAAGTGTGTTTGAATTGATAATGATAGGAAATACATATCCAAAGACTTTGAAGAGTATTGTTCAAAGTATGAGATCAGACATGAGATAACAGAACCTAAAATATCATAGTATAATGGTGTAGTTGAAAAGATAAATTGCATCATGAGGATGGTAAAATTATCAAAGTCATTCTAGGGTGAAGAGTTAACACAGCTTGTTATTTACTTAACAGATCATCATTAGTTCCTTTGGGTTTTGACATTCTAGAAAGAGTGTGGATAAAAAAATATGCTTCATACTCTCACTTAAAAATTTTTGGGTGTAAAGCATTTATGCATGTGCTAAAAAAATAGAAGTCAAAGCTTGACAGTAAAGCCACACAGTATGTGTTTGTAGGATATAGTAATGAGAAATTTGGTTACAGGGTATAAGATTCAGTGAAAAGAAAGATAGTCAGAAGTAAAATTGTGATCTTTCATGAAAAAAATCATAACAGATCTCGAGAAAAATAAAAAAATTACACGGGTTATTGTTGAGTGTGATGTTTCAACACTGATGGAGGTTTTATAAGAAAGAGCCACAAGTGATAGAAAATGAGCAAAAAACAAAACTTAGAGACATGAATAAGCTAGCCACAGTTAGTGATGAGCCAGATGCAATCAGTTTTAAGCAAGGGGATCAATTCTTTCTATTTAAATATGTTAAACATAATGAGCAATCCTCTCCACCAGAGAATGTTAAAAAATGAGAGCTATTTTTTACATCAAGTGGTGTAGAGTCTCAATATAAGAGATTTACTAAAGAGCATAGGACATCTATCAAGTATCCAAGTTTAAATTTTATTTTAGTTACCAGAGAAAAAGAGTCAAAAAGCTTCCAAAATGTGTAAGCTATTTTGGATAGAGAGCATTGGTTAAAAGTAATGAAAGAAGAGATAGAGTCATTACAAAAAAATAGTACATATAATCTTATTAAACTTTCGAAAGAAAGGAGGCTATTGAAGAATAAACGGGTGTTCAAGTTGAAAAAAGATGAAGATAAACTAGTAAGGTATAAAGCTCGATTGGTGGTAAAAGGGTTTTCTTAAAAATCAAGCATTGATTTTAATGAGATCTTCTCTTCAGTTGTGAAGATGAGTTTCATTCAAGTGGTACTAGGATTAGCAGCTAGTTTGAATATTGAGCTTGAGTAACTTGACATAAAGACTGCATTCTTGTATGGTGACTTGTAAGAGGACATTTATATAAATTAGCCTGAGTGTTTTTTTTTAAGTGAAAGGGAAAAAACACTTAGTTTGCAAATTGAAGAAAAGCTTCTATGACTTGAAACAAGCTCTACGATAATTGTATAAAAAGTTTGATTATTTTATGATGAGCTACAATTATAAAAGAACTATAACGGATCTTTTTATGTATGTCAAAAAATTTTTTGATGGTAACTTCATTATTCTTTTATTATATGTTGATAATATATTGATTGTAGGATAAGATGTTAATATAGTTTATAAGATGAAAGAACAATTGTCTAAGTCTTTTAACATAAAGAATTTAGGTCCAGCAAAGCATATTCTTAGTATAGACATTATCCGAAATATGAAAGCAAAAAAATTATGGTTGTCACAAAAAAAATATGTTGAATGGGTGTTTAGTAGATTCAACATGCAACATGCTAAATCAATTAGTAGTCCATTTACCAACTATTTTTATCTGAGTAAAAAATCTTATTCGATAACTAAAAAAGAGTAATTAGCTATGTTTAATATTCTTTATTTTTTTACAGTCGGTTCTTTAATGTATCTTATAATTTATACATGATTTGACATTACTTATACAGTTGGTACAGTGAGTAGATTTTTTTCTAATTTGAGAAAGGTTCACTGGAAAGCAATAAAATAGATTTTCAGATATTTAAGAGATATTTCAAAAATGTACTTGAGTTATGAAGTTTTACAACTAGTTTTAAAAACGTTTATTGATGCTGATATGGCAGGTGATATTGATGGTAGAAAATCTACTTCAAAATATTTGTTCATTTTTGTAAAAGAAGCTATATCTTGGCAGTTTAAGTTACAGAAGTGTGTTGTTTTGTCAATTACAGAGATTGAATATATTGTAGCAACCAAAGCAGGTAAAAAAATGCTTTGGATGAAATGTCATATACCATGCTAGAATAAAGCACATTGATTTTAGATATCATTGGATATGTTCGGTGATTGAGGAACAACAAATGCTATTGAAAAAAGTTCATACTGATGATAATATAATAGATATGTTAGCTAAGACACTTTCTAAGAAGAAGCTTAAGCTTTACAATAACTTAATCGAAATGGGTTCCTTAACCAAGTTAAATTTTAAATAAAACTGCTATGGTGATGAATCTCCCCCTAATTGGGTTGAAAGGGAAGATTATCAGAAAAGTGGGATCTAGTCTTATGTAATTGGTTTTGGACCAATCAAAGGCCATAGGCCTTGGTCTTTCTTTTTACATAGAGCCTTTACTACTTAATAAAAAAAGGTGGGGGTTGTTTTAAGGTGAAAAACAATGTGGCACCACAATCCAAGAAAAGAAAGGACAAAAAAAGCCAAAAAATTAAAGAGAAAAGGGGAAAGAGAGAGCTTGTTGAACGAAAGTCGATCCATAGTCTAATTGAGCTGAAATTTTATCAGCAGATTTATGATTCAAAGTTTCACATTCTGAATGATGAAGATTGGGTTTGAAGCTCTCTAGGAACAAATTCAGGGTATATTTGCTGAATCACCTATTTGGTAAGATTTCTCCAATTATTTCTCTAGTTGTTAATTAGCTCTAGTTTTAGCTAGAGAATAACTTTGTATATCCATTATTTGATAGTGAAATTTTTTTTATGGTCTATGGTTTTTTTCCTTTACATTAAAGGATTTTTCACGTAAATCTTGGTATGTTTTTTTTTCCTTACATTGTTGATTGTTGATTATTGTCTATTATAGTGAGTTTATTATGATATATTGATACTGCATTGTTGTATTTATTGCTTTAGGCCCAACACCATTTACATATCATGTTTAAAATTTTCAAAGATCTATTTTAAAATACTATGTGAGAGTGGAGATATCAAATGATAATTTGGCTAAAAGGTTAGTTGGATCAATAATGAAGAGTAAACATAAAGGAATTTTGGGCACATCGAGTAGACAAAGGAGGGTGTTAGAAACAAACAAACACATAACACACACTAATAATAAAGCAAGTTCAAAAATAAAAAAGAGCACATAAGTATACTTGGTTTGGTTCAACTTAAAATTGCTTACTTTAAACTTAATTCATCAATAAAAACTTAATTCACTAACAAAATAAATTTTTATAATTAACTATGAGATTTTTAAATGAGAAAGTCACCAGAATCTCTTTATTTAAAACTTAATCCAAAACCTAATTATACATTTTTATTAGTTAACTCATTTAGCTTTTTTTGGTGTTTGACTATTTAAGGGTTATCCAACTAAATTCAAAACATCTTATTTATAAGGGTGAAACCCTTATAATTTTATTAAACTTCTCTTGATTCAAGACAAAAACTCAACCCGTATAAATTCACTCAACTTTTGATGTGAGATTAAGGGATTTGAAATAAACCTTAACAAATTATCGCTTAACTTAAATCTCCAAACACTTTAATAGTATTTACAAAACTGACATGTTTGCCCATTTTCTTTTTTTCATCAAATGAGTCATAACAACTAATCCTCTATTAAGCATTTACAAGTGATTATTAACCCTTTCTTTGCAAAATCACATTACCAATCTTATATGCTTTGCATTAATCATTTCATATGTAGTATGTATACCTATGAGAAGCTAGCTCACCAAGGCAACCAAATTATAGTTATAACTTGATACATACCTCACATAACAAAAAGTCCTCACAACACAATTATGAGATCTAAGGTGGATATTTCTAATGCCTTGAATATGTACCTTTTCCAAACCACAATATCACCATACTTTCCATTCTTTTTCAATTTCACAAAGTAACTTCTATTATTGCAAACATGGATAAAAGCAATTGAATCTAAAACTCAAAATTTATCACCCTACAAAGTTTGAGTCTTATCCACCTAAGTCTTTAAAAGGAGATTATAATTAAACAAAACAACAATAATGTCATTTTTTTTTTCATTCAACTTTTTCTTATAATTCGTTCATTTGAAAACATCTATATCCCTTATCAGTTTCTTGCAATGCACTTGATATGTTCTTTTTTACTATAATAATAACACTTTATATCATTGTAATATTTGCTTCTTGACTTAGATCTCCTTTTTAATTCATTAACCTTTTTTGGAGTCCCTTTTTTGACCCTCAATAGCTAGTGCACTTTTTCCAACCAAATGATGAGTTTTCTATTCCAATAAACCTCATTCTCATGCAATAAGACAGTTACATCATCCAACTTTTAAGTAGACCTACCTATCAACAAAGTCTAAACAAGAGGTCATAAGATTTAGGCATAGAAGAAAACAAAATTAAAACTTTCAATTCATATTTTAACTCATCAACATATATAGCTAGCAATTAAAAAACTAGCCCATTAAATTCATTTAGGTGATTATGAAGATTCATACTTTCTTTTATTTTCAGAGAATACGGATTCATTTTCAAACACAATAGCTAGTCAACAATTATGTTGCATAAATGCCTTTAAGTTTTTCCTACAAACCCATTGGAGTACTCTCAATCAACACAATATATTTTATCTTTAGGGCTAGGGACAATCTAATAATACTAACAGCTTTCTTTTGAATTTCATCCAATTACTATCAATCATTCCTACAAGCTTATTATTCTATAATGTATGATAGTCGTATAATTCTCTAATATATGATCTAACCCTCATTACATTAACAAATTTTGAATATTACTTTATCATAGTATAAAATTATTCTTTTCATAAAAAAAGGAATCTCAAATTTAGGTATATTAGACATAATTCCATACATTCACACTGTCTTTATGAAACAATAACTCTTTTATCAAATCATGCTCTTTTGGGTTTATCTTTTCTCACGTCTTAAATCTCGTTTTGATATTACTTGTTCAAAACAAACACACACAACACTCACACACATTAACAATAGAGCAAACTTAAAAATAAAATAAAAATACATAAATATACTTGGTTCGACCTAATTCAAAGTTACTTATTCTAAATTCAATCCATTAACAAAATAAATATTTACATC
The DNA here is from genome assembly GCF_002303985.1 of Durio zibethinus. The sequence continues at coordinate 7,702,833 of NW_019168048.1, forward strand.
TATAAGACTTTTGAAATGAAAAAAATCACCAAAATTTCTTTAGTTAAAATTTAACATAAAGTTCAATTATGTTTTTTTAATAACCCATTCACTTAGTTATTTTTTTAACATCTATTTGAAGATATCTAACTAAAGCCTAAAAATGTTATTTATACATATAAAACTTTTTATAATTTTAGTAAACTTTTCACATAAATCCAGAATAAACTATCAATTTTTATAATTTTATTCAATTTTCTATGGGAATTTGGAGATTCAAGGCAAACATGATAGATGTAACAACAAATCTCAACAAAATTTGAATAATAGCACTACATATACTAATAAAAAAATTTTCAGTCAAAATATCATAGAAATAGCTATAAGAAAAGAGTTGAAAAACAAGAGTTGATGGGTAAGGCAGGGCTCACATTGGAAAGTAGTGAAGTAAAGGCTAAAAAGACAGAAGGGAGTGCTTGTGAGAATCCCACAGGCTGACAAGGACAGTTGTGGTTGTGGAATGTGGACCCTTTGATTCATGTTGTTAAACTAAAAAATGTGTGCCATTGCCAATCTGCCACGTTATTGACAATTGACAAACAATGGCACAAAATCAGAACAGTTCCAATCTTCCATTTATCTTACTCTGCTATTTCTCATCACAAAAATGATTTCAAAATCCTTTGGTTCCTAATGATTTTCTATTTCTGTTTTTTCCAAACTTGATTGCAAAAAGAAAAATGGTAAATTAACTTGCCCAAACACAGTTTGCATGTTCCTTTTATAGGATTTTTCTCAATACTGAACACTTTCATAACACCCTGCTTCTGGTCAAGGTATTAAAATGTTGTTAACAAGAACAAAAAAAAAAAAAAAAATTGGTTCTGTAAAATGAGAAAGAAAATATAGAAATCTTTCTTATCTTTTAATAAGGAAAGTTAAGACAGTAGTCTTTATAATAATAAGTTAATAACAGAGTTTCAAACATACGTACTATTAAGTGCCAGAGAAAAATATGCCTTATGGAGTGAAAAACGCAAATTATGGAAAGTCAAATTGTGAGTTATGATCTTAAAGTCTTTCAGAGGCTTTGCTATACGTTTTTTTGGTTGTAACCTGTAAGCCTGCAGTACTAGTTGAATCCTCACCGTCTGAAATCCGCTATATATAACTTCTGTTTGATTATTGAAATTCACATCTCAAATAAAATCCAGCCTTTATAACAAGGCCAGCATGAACTTCAGTTCGGGCTTTCTTCAACTATCCCTAGGCCTAACTCTTCTACTGGGCCTCCCTAAACTAAACCCTGACCCACTTCAAGATTACTGCTTTGCAGTCATAAAATCCCCTTTAATGCTCATTAGTGTACCCTGTCTCAGCCCAAGTTTAGCTCTTTCCTCTCATTTCACCACTTCACTTCTAGCCGAACCTGGTGACACCAAGGCTAATCAATTCGGCTTCAGTGTCACACTCACCACCCTTGCAAATTCGATAGGAATTAACATCATGCGGCCTACCGACATAACCTCTAACGGGCTTGTTCCACCCCACTGTTAGCATTTGTCTTTAGGGTGTTCTTCTTGTGGGCCTTGTGTATACCTCTGACCGCCTCTTTACTCAGCTGGCTCCTTCGTTTTCCCAAGAGGACTGAGGACTAATCAATTTTCTCCACAATATGGACTCAAGGAACCGCTGTACTGTATCTGGGCTCAGCAGCCCAAACCTAGGTGCAAATCCATCAATTCCTGACGTAATTTTGGAAAAAATGCATTTCAAATCAACAGCAAAGGATGTTACCAAGGTACGCAAGAACCTTGGCTCCTGATTTAATTGATTTTTTTTTTGAAATGGGATTATTATAGATTTTTATTTTTTATTATTTATTCTTCTCTTCGCAAATGGTGTGGGAAAAATGGTAGTTCAAGTCCTCTTTCACAAAAAATAGACCTATCAACGGTCATATAATTGTTTATTTAAATTATTAAAAAAAACAACAATCAAGCCGGTGTTATTATTTGTTTATTTGGGTTGCTTGCGAATGGAGTGAACTAGATATTTGAATTTAATTAAATAATTTAAAATACAAATTAATGATATGATATCAAAGTGATATTAGTTAAAATTTTAGTAAAAATTATATATAAATTTAATAAAAATAAAAATATTTTTAAATAAATTATTATACATAATTTTTTATGTAAAACATAATATAAATACGAATTATTAATATTTTATATAATATGAATATATAAATGATCAAATTTAAAGTAAATTAAAATTAAAAAAAAATTCAATAAAGCAACTTTTTATTGTTTATTATCAAGATCAAAATAAAGAGATTATAGGAATTTAGACATTTACCGGTTGCCATTTCTTATCGATGTATAAAATTTTCAAAAGAAGCAAGAGGAAAACTCAATCATCATCTACAGATCTAATTCCCTGGATTGTCTCAATTTTTAAATAGTTTATTTGATTACTTACCCACCCTTTTTGTCTTCCATGTGAAAATGAAGTGTGAACTGTGAACTGTGAAGCATGTGACAATATGGGAATTAACAATTGGAAAAATTAATGAACATAATCACAATTAGGCGTTGTTGGAAAATGTTATTGTCAACGCCGAAGGCCAAAAGCAGTTGTAAATTTCTCAGGAACTCCAATTTTTCACAGGTAAAATGCGTTGAGTGGAGGAACTCACTTGGGACTCTACGTATCGGCTTCTGTTTCTGTTTACCAAATTAGGGATTGTTAAAAGTAATACAAATCAGACTTGAACTAAATTATCCACGTGTAAATTTCTTGGAAGAAAGAAAGAAGCAGAAAGAAATAGGCTGAGTGGGTCACGGAGTGGTAGAAATTTCTTACAAAAGAGTGCGTGCTTGAGGCCTTTTGGACCCCAACAAGGTCCCGTGAACAGCTATATAGAGACATTTCACAAAAGCACAAACAAAATTGCATTGTTTCTGGTATCTTCTTAGCTTTGCATATTCTTTGGTTGAACTTTGAAAATTATCTTGGCTTAGAATCGTTGTTAAAATACATAAAATGATGAAATGAAACCAATCATAATTTTATAACTGGCAACCAATTCAATTGTTTTTCAAGGTTGGAAAAAGAAAAAGAAAACACCAAACATCAATCCAGAAACATTATACAAGAAAAAAGTGAAGTATAAAAATGTTTTTGAATTAAAATTAAATAATCATTAAAACTTTTATTATTTATTATAATCAGTTAAATTCTAAAATATTTGTTTTTAATAATTAAAATTTTATTGGACAAAAATTGATTTATCACCAACATTTATTTTTGTTCAATTTAAAATTCAATTAAGTAACAATAGATTTTTAAATATTCAATTGAGTTAAAATAGATGTTTAAAGACTCAATTGGATGAAAATAAATAGGAGAAAATTAATTGATTATAACAAAATGATAAAGGCTTAAATATTTATTTAATTTTTTGTTAAACAATTTTTTTTATATTTAATAAAAAAATGAAAGAAGAAAAAAAAAAAAGGACTGCAGCAAAGGTAGAGGAGAAAATGGGAAATAAAAAATGAAAGAAGCAATGAACGACCGAATGTTATTCCGCCTCTCTCAATAATGTTTTTCAATTACATACAAAGAAATCAACCCGACCAAATTGTTCCAAATTATTGGAACCCCCTCTTTTGAAAGGAATTGATACCCTCAAACGTAAATCACAAAAATTAAATCCCATTTGTAAACAGCTGAGCTCTCTATCAAATAAAAAATCATTTCTGTAACAATGTAAAAACAAATAAAGAAGGAAAAAACAAAAAAGAATCAAAATAACTGGAATATCCCAACAACATTGAAGCAGTAGTAGAAGACTCGGTTTTGACTAAACTGCCCTTGTAAAGATCATACGGTTCCCAAAGATGATCAAGCGGACAAGGCTTTCTGGCGTCGAGTCGAACCCAGGGCTTACCTTTCCCACTCCAATGCAACAAACTAACCGGACCAGGATGCAACGGCCGACAAGAACCTCTTACATTGTCCCCTCCAAGCCCATGTTGATTCCATCTATGATCAATCGGTTCCACATTCCCAGCAAATACAAGCAAAAACGGTGGCAACGAACCCAACTCATAAATCCTTCGTTTCCTCTGTATTTCCATCCAATTCTCAATCCTTTTCCTAAAATTCCCTTCTCTCCAACGAACCAAATCCATTACCATAACTCCCGTGTTGAAATAACACGGCTTTCTCGACTGGAAGACCCGGGAAATAACCGGGTCAGACCAAAACCCGTCCGTGAAATACTTGCTGAAGTTGGCATGGCAATATTCGGGTGCGCCAATGACACGTGAGTTTGTCAGGGTTGTGTACCAGAGTTTAAGAATGTCGTCGACGACGATCAGGTCTGAGTCGAGATAAACGACTCGGTCGACGCAGAGACCTAGGATGTCTCCGAGGTAGTTTCGAGCGTAGTTGAGTGGGTTCTCGAGGGCTTGCCGGGTTGAAGAAGAGATTAAGTTGATAACTGTATCTTCCCGGAAAATGTAGATTTTGAATTTCAGTGAAGGGAACGTGGATCGGACGAGTTTGCTCAAGACTCTGGGACTGGCCTGGTCAAACTCGGCGGCTATGAAGTGAAAGAAGATGTTTTCTGGACATGACGCATGGCGGAGTACGGAGTGGACGGCGGCGATCGAGCCACGCAAGTATTCGGAGTCTAAAGTCATTGCCACGTGGACTAAAGACGGGTCGCAAGAGGAAACGAGTTCTTTATTGATAGAAACCGGACATTCAACTCCGTTACGGTAATCCGGTGCCTCCGAAAACCCGAAACCCGACCCATCTCGCACGCCGACGGTCCTGATTGCAACACAAAACGTCGCCGTTAACAAGAAATGAAGAAGCAAAACGGCGGCGGCGTTTAAAATGGGACGCATTGTTGTGGGGAAAAAAAAGAAACAGAATTTTTTTATAATTTTCGGTTGGTTCTTTGACAAAGGAATTTAGATGATTGGCATTGTGGTGAAAGGAAACAGAAGTAGAAGAGAAAAGAAAGGGCTGGTTGTAAAGATAAAGGAGAGAGCTTTGAATGTTTTGTTGAAAAAATTCAACACGGTTTTGGTAAGCTTTTGAGCTTCATTCAAAGCGGAACGCGGCCTTGAGAGGAAATGAGGGTTATTATTGCCCAAAATGAGTACTCGGGAGGGGAATTTTTGCTGTCTCTTCTCTGGCTTTTTCTTCTTTTCTTTTCTATTTCCAAATTTTCTTCTCTCTTCCCTTCTGTAATTAGGAAATAACAGAGAAATAATAGAGGGAGGAGAGTTTGGACTTTGGACAGCCTTTTAAACGACATAAGAGAAACTGCTGTGCAGACCAAAGGAAGGAATGAGATTGAGAACGAGAATGCGAAAGGATGAGAGATTTGTTTTTACTTTTTCAAATATTTGTATGCGTAGGTTGGAAAACAGGAGGATTTTGGCAAAATCAAATATATAGATTTAGATTTTAAACAAAATTTGTTGGTTGGACTTGGCCTTTAAAATATAACTAAATAAATTTTAATCAAATCCACAAATTTTAAAAAGTAGTACAAAAATTAAGATTTTTAAATATCTTCTTGCATTATGATTTTAACAAATTTACCTATAGAAGTTTAATAAAAATTAAAAACATTTTAATTTTATTTGGTAGAAAATGCACTTACTCTCTTTTACAATTTGAAAAGCATCCTCTTACAGTTTTACAATGATATTAATTACTCAGTTAATTTATAAAAATATTTGGTAAAGAAAAGTTTTTAACAAGAAAAAATTGTATCATAAAAATGTACTAAATCCAAATTATTAGTAATGTTATTAATAAAGAAGTAACAAAGGAACAAGATTGAATAAAGAAATAACATCAGAGTAATAATATTTTCTTTTGTAAAAATAGAATAACAGTTCCATACCTTTTATAAACAACTAAAAGCTTGATATTAGGTATCACATATAAGATGAGAAGGAAAAAAAAAAGTTACATGTACAATTAATTTTGTATGCCAAATATAACACTTATTTTTTAATTAATTTAGTTTCTTTTATAAGTTTTCATGTAATAATTAGTGTCAACGTATATTTAATTGATTGCAAAGGTAAATTTAAAATTTGAGGATTTAAACAAAAGGCAATATTCTTTCATTTTAACCCCCGAACCTTTCTAAAAATCAAAACTTTTTTAATTAATTAATCGACTCAAAAACAAAAAAATATTTACATAGATAAAAAATAATCCAAGATTTTTCTTTTTCTTTTTAAACTTTCAATAAGCAATGAGAATCATAATAACAGAAACTACATAACTCAAAATAATTTTCACAATATTTGATAGTAGTGGTTGGTTCAATCGATTAAAGTTTATTTTTTTTATAAAAAAATTTTAAATTCAAGTTTTATTGATAATCACTTGTTATAATTATTTCGAATGTATGATTTACAGTCATTTATCTTAAGCTATTAGATACGACATATTTTACTTTAATTTTAAGAGATTGAATAACTTATTTATTTTAATTTATTTTATAAAAAAAAAAAGATAGCAGTGAGAATTGTAAAAAAAATTGAAAAACGAAAAGCATTTGATGAGAGAAAGGAAGGCATAGCCACAAAGGTAGGCTACAGACTCGGGAAAGCACCAAAATCTGTTGCTCTTTATTTTTTTTAATAATTAAAACGACGGATTTAAATTCTAATTAAAATTAAAGTTTAAATATTCTATCCACAATCAAGAGATTACCGACTACTATTACTTTTTAGCAAGTGTTTTATGAAAGATAAAATAATAATTCTGGTTTTCTCTCTATAAATTTTACAATTTATTTTTTTTTAAATAATAGAATTTTCTCATAATAGTATAAAAATTTGTAATAGACCCCAATTTGTAATTCCTTCTAGAAATTATGGCCTTGACCGCTTCTTCATTTTCCCAAGTAATAAGATAAAATAGATATTCTTTGTTTGGGTGCCCAGCCCACTGCAAAATACCTGTGCTACAAAAGTTTATTTAAATAGGAGTAATTATTTAAGCAGTAATTCAAAACACTCGGCAGCATTTGGTTTTATCTGGTGGGAAAGAAGATTCGGATGCCTTGGCAACGTTGGAAGATAGTGTTAAGAAGCTTAAGGGTCCTAAAGCAGACTTCTCCAGCTCAGCTTTCGGCAAGGGCCAGATGATTGCGGCATTTGATTTGTTAGTTGATTGGTTCTCTTTGTCTCGCGGGTTTAGGGTTAAAAGGTTTTGAGATTTGACATCTTTTGATCTGGAAAGGAACTGATTGGTACGGATTTGGGATTTTGCCATTTGGGTGTTTGCTTTTTTTTTTTTTTTTAATTGTTTTCTTTCAGTTTTAAAGTTATGAAAAATTTTTAATTAATGATATTTAAAGAAAACAGTAAAATTATTAGAGCTGACATAATAATAATAATCAATTAATAATTAACACATGAACAAATTAATAGTCATGTCGTAATTTACAGTTCTAAAATATTCAATCGCTTAGATAAAATTTTAAAAATTAAAATAAAAAGTTATCAATATTTTTTAGTATAAATGATTGGTCTATTAAAAAATTTATTTTTTAATAAAATCTTTAAATTAGTTAAGATTTATAAAAAAAATATTTAATCTTTGAAAACATAATTAGATAAAGAAATACAATTATATGTGAAAAAAATTAACACCTTTACAATGTCCGTTTTAAAACTAATCACACATTATCTTTAAGTTTTAAAAATAGTTTTAAATTTAATATTTAAAAATAATTCATTAAAATTTATTTATTTTCACAAAATCTCAATTTTTTTATTCCTTAAAAATACAAATATTTTATTTTGAATTAAAATAAAAACTTTTGGTATTTGAACATTTTCTAAACTCTCCAATATTTATGTCAAACTTCAAAAGTATTTCTCCACTTTAAGATTTTCACGATAATTCTTTAAACCAAAGATACTATTCTTTTATAAAATATAATTATTAAGAATCCTTCTAATATCTATGTAAGTTCTTAATAAATATTTTTATTTAGAATATTATCTTATTTTATTTTTAAAAAACTTTTTTCGTTTGAAACCATTAATTGCTATAAAATAATAAAATGCACATTAATGCAGTAAATTAAATAATGTAAATTCTAATTAAAAAATACACATGAATGTAACAAATTAAGTAATATAAATGCCAATTAAAATGCATATGAATGCAATATGGATTAAGATTTAGGGTTTGGATTAAAGGTTTAGGGTTTAATTTAAGGTTTAAGGTTAACTTTAGGATTATGATTTAAGGTTAAGGTTTTAAGGTTTTGGTTTAAGAGTTAAGCCTAAGGGTTTTGTATAAAGGGGTAAGTTCTAGGTGGTTTTGTTTAGGGTTTAGGGGATAAAAATGAGTATCAATGGTAATTTATATCTCTTCACAAATTACCAATATCTAGATGGACTTTTGAAACAAGTATAATTATCATAATCCTTTTTTTTTTTTCTCACATTTTATACATATTAGTTTTTGGCACGTGCATGACACACGTGTAATTTTTAACTTTAAATTTAATTCAATAAATTTTTTTTGATACTATAATAATAATGATAAGTGTTAAAAATATAATTTTTATTTTTTTATAATATAAGTAAAATTTGATAACTTTTGACATAATTTCAATTCTGATAACCTTTGATGTGTGTTGGTAACTTTTGTTAGAAATTTGATAGGTTTTGATAAAATTTTAGTAACCTTCGATATAATTTTGATAACCTTTGATATTAGCTTAATAACTTATGATATAATTTGGTAACCATTTATTCAAATGTGGTAATCTTTGATAAAACCATTTATACAGTTTAGGTAATCTTTGATAAAATTTAAGTAACCTTTTGATGTAATTTTGGTAACATTTCATATAATTTTGATAACTTATGATATACTTTTGATAATAGTTAATAAAATTTATATAATCATATATTTAATAATGGATTCCTGTAATAAAACATGGGTTTCATTTTAGTATAAGATAATTTTTTTATATAATAACATTAATATTTTATTCAAATTTAAAATTTTTTACTAAATATTTTTATAGAATAGGTTTGTGGAAGGTTTATCTTAGCCTTTAAAAATAAAAATTCAAACTTCATTTCTACTAGTAATGAAGATTTAATCTCTAACAATTTTAAGTATAAAAAAAGTTATCAAGAATTGACAATTAAATTATTATTGATTTACTATTATGTTATCAGTGATTTATTATTAAACTACAAATGACTTACTATTAAATTATCATTTATTTACTTCTAATTTATGAATGATTTGCTTTTAAGTTAGGAATAGTTTTCTACTAAATTATTGATGATTTACTATTAAGTTATTGATGATTTATTATAAAGTCATAATTGATTTATTATTAATTTATCAATAATTTACTATAAAATTATTAATGATTAACTAATTTATTACTAAATCATTGCTGATTACAATTAAATTATTATTAATTTGCTACTATGTTATTAGTGATTTACTACTGTAGACACCCCAATCTGTTTGGGGGTTTACTAGATTTGGATTGTGTTAATTAAAAATAAAAAATAATAAAAATGAAAAGGCTAGAAAAAATGAAAAAAATAGGAAAACTTTAAGTGGAATTGAAACTAGGAGTTTAGGCGAGATTAAAAGTTGGAATTAAACTTAGAAAGGACTAAAAATCCTTTTTAGTTTAGGCTCTTGGATTACACTCTATAAATGCACAGATAGATTGAACAGAAGAGAACACACAAATAGAAAACAGAAACACAGCAAATAGAGAGAAAAAAATTTTGGAGTTTTTTTTTTATTAAAATTTTTCTAAAACGTTTTTGAAAAATTTTCAGATTTCAATGAAATTTTTCGACTTTGGTTGAATTTTTTGATGAATTTTTTGGCGTCGGTTAAACTTTTTGGCAGGTTTCCCAGAATTCGACACAGATTCTAGCATCGGTTGAATTTTTCAACGAACTTTCGATGAACCAACCCAGATTCTGACGATATTTTCCAGAATCCACTGGAGTTCATTTGATTTAGAGAGAGGGAGAAAAGAAAGGGGAAGAGAGTGAGGGGGAAGGAGAAATCTGAGGGGGAGGGTTGAAACTTGTGCTTTTATAGCCTCTCAAAAATGACGTTGTTTTGACCTTTAAAAGAGTCCAGGATCCACATGTTTTGCCAGTGGGTGATCTGACCCGATCCATTAACCCGCGTCCCAGTCAGACTTAACTGCTGAGCTGAGTCGAGCCACGCCCCTAAGTCATGCCTTCGAGCCGTTGTCTGTACCTGGAGCCGAGCCGCGCTAAATTTCCAATTGAGCCAATTTTTATTTTTTTTTAATTTATTTTATTTAGTATTTTATTTATGTGTTTTTTTTCTCTTAGTATTTTTTTCCTTTTCATGGTTAAATTTATCAAAAATAATAAAATAATAAAATAAAATTTTTGAGAATAAATATTAATTATCCAATGATGAAATTTATAGAAATTTCAAATGGTAAATTTTTATAAAATTAGTAGATGAAAAATTTTATCTAAATTTGTCCCAAATGGTGAAATAATTTAGATAAAGTTTCAATAACAATAATTAATATTTATTTTCAAAAAAAAGAGAGAAAAATAAAAATTTGGTTGAAAATATTTGATAATTATCTAATGATGAGATTCTTAGAAATTTTAAATGGTAAATTTACTAAGAAATCTCTAGGTGAGAAATTTCTTTAAATTTGTCCCAAATAGTGGAAGAATTTAAATGAAATTTCAATAAAAAATAATTGTCATATTATTTTCTTTGCGAAAACAAAAAAAAAAAAGAAAGAAAAAGTAAAAGAAATTCTAAATAGGCTCAAATTGTGGAAAATTTAGAAATTCAAAAAACATATTTCTAAATTAACCCAAAAATTTAGAAATTCAAAAAATTAAAAAAACAATTAAACCTTTTTTCTAACGACGGAGCATCTTCAAGAAATCAAATGGGATCCTTGAATGCTCTTGAGGTGAGAAAATATTTTTAAGAGTTCTACCAGATTGATAGAAGAATCTTATAAATTATTTTTAATATTTAACATAAAAATTTGAAACCATTAGAATCAAGAACTTAGGATAAATTTAAAATAATATGGTACCATCCTTCGAATGGGCATGTGGGGGTGATATAACCTTCTCCACATGTAACTAAACTCTCGAACCCTATTCTAGTTTGTAAACCTGAACCTATTCTTTTAGGGACCCTTAGTCAAGCTTAGGAGCTCCTTAAAAGGTAGATTTCTTAGGTGACTAATTGCACCTAGATAAAAAAAGATTGGTGGTGACTCTATTTGTTAAGAGAAGCTATAGATTTATGGATCTATATGTTATGATAGTTTGGTAACTCCACTGGGGATACCTTAGAGAGTTAAGCCATAACCTTTTAAATTTATCCTATCCTTTAGTCTAATGGTTCTAAATTGTATTGATTTGTGTTATTTGTTTACTAACATTTTCCCTTTTTTGACTTTTATTTGATTTTTTGGGGCATGAAACTTATATGTTCTTTCACACACACTATCACATGTATATACATTACATGAGCTCTATACCTGAGCTTTGTCATTCTTAAGAAGGAGTAAAATACCTATACTCTTATGATATGATAATCTCTGCAATGGCTAGCGAAATACTCCCACTCAAACTGAATCCTTTCCATGATAGCCTATAATGGGTGAGGATTAGATTGCCTTACTAGTTTATGATGGACAGTGATGTAAGAAACAATTTGGAAACCTTTAATGATCAAAATCACCTAACCTTGCATATAATCAACACGTAAGAGGACCAACTTTAGGATAAAGCCCTTTCTACCCAATGATAGATGTAACCCGAAGTTAAGACACAAGAAGAAATAGTTTGTGATCTAACTATTTTGTTTGTTTGACTTTATGCATTTGCATTACCATAACATGCATAATTTTCATTATCATATGTAACATTTTACATCTGCATCATTTTTATTTCATTCATGAAAAGGTACATTTCATGCATCAACATATCATGCATAACATTTTTTATCATAATTATGGTACTCAAAGTTCAATGATAGCTCCACCAAGCAAGAGCCTAACTTACTAATACAACACAAGAGTTCGAGTCAGACAAATGGAATAAGAAAATTTTAATCATCTCGAGAGGATAGAGAAAGCCTAAAAGAAGCTTGAAGAGGAATTGAATAGGATTCTAGAGGCTTTGAATAAGTTAAACAAGGGAAAAAATGTCGAGAAAAATACTAGTTAACAAGATTATTCGTTACAAGAGGTGACTGACCCTATATATCCTATTGGTTTTGGGCCATATCAAGCCCAGTCCACTCAAGATGCACCACCCTAATAATTTACATATCTTGTAAGGTATACATACCTTGGAATGCCATCAACTTCAAATTTAAGGTACTGCTAGAGTTATGTAAATCCTATCTTTACTGAAAAGGTAGTAGAACCAATACAAATTCCTAATTTGGATAATCCATAAGAGAAAGAAAAGTTAAAGCCTAAAAAGAAAGAGACTTTATAAGTTTCAAAAGCTAAATAAAAAATGAACTTGTTAGAGGAAAGACTGCGAGCAGTAGATGGCATTGGTTTTTATGGTTCAATGGAGGCTGTTGAGCTCTGTTTAATCTTAGATATGGTTATTCCTCTAAAATTCAAGGTTCTGGAGTTTAAAAAATATGATGATAGAAAGTGTCTGAAGATCTACATTATCATATACTGTTGAAAGATGGCTGTCCATACCCATAATGAAAAATTCTTGATGCATGCCTTTTAAGATAATTTTACGGGGCTCTATTGCTAGGTGGTATGCCTAGCTGGATAGAATCTGTATTCGTTCTTAAAGTGATATGGCCCATGATTTCATTAATCAATATCGACATATCATAAACTTAGCCCCTAATCATCTTTCTTTACAGAATATGAAAAAAAAATGACTGAATCATTTAAGAAATATGCCCAGAGGTGGAAGGATATAGCTTTTCAAGTGCAGCCTCTTCTGATTAAGAAAGAAACTACAGTATTGTTCGTCAGCATTTTAAAATCTCTTTATTATAAAAAGATGATAGAAAATGCTACAAAAAATTTCATCGACATGGTGATCTCAAGTGAAATCATTGAGAATGTCATTAAAAATGACAAGTTGAAAGGAGGAAAAACTAGGAAGGTGTTAAAAAAAAAAAAGGCTGAAGCTCAAGCCATGAGCTTTGACAGGTAATTTAGGGGATATCAATCCTATCCATCACAATGTTACTTTTCATACTATCCTGCTATGAACAACTCCTCATCCTATCTATACCAGCCCATTTTCAGCCCCCAAGCTTCCACAAACAGCCTTAACATTCAACCTTTCACAAAACTTTAGATTCATTCTACTAGCCCAACAAGTGATTCACGAGAGCAACGAACTACCCAAGAAAAACCTATATTTGATCCAATTTCTATAACTTATACAGAGTTATATTGAGAGCTCTATAACAATCACTTGATTGCTCATAGTAGTTTGAAACTACTCAAGCTACCCTATCCCAAGTGGCATGATCTTATAGCCCATATGACTACCACTATGGAATTATTGGCCATTCCATTAAAAATTGTACTGCTCTAAAGCATAAGGTACAATGGTTGATCAAGGATGGAATGATAAGTTTTAATCAAAGAGGAGTAAAAACACTAATGTTAGTGGCAATCCATTGCCTAATCATAATGTCAATACTCTGAGTGAGAATAAAAAATATGTTGATCTAAAAAAACTTAGTGAGCTTCGATGAATCAGGGGGCAAGGTGTCAATAAAAATCCTTCACCTGATTGTATAGAGGCATAATTTTAAGAAGAATGTTAAGGCTAGTTGGAAGCTGCTTGCCATTTTAGGATTTCTTTTAGAGTAATGTTAAGATTTCTTTTATGTATAGGATTTCACTTGTTATCATTTAAATAAAAAACAAGTTGATGCATTTCATTACATTTTTTTTTTCATCCAAGTCATTATTTCATACTTTGCTATTTGCCACATCTTTTTATTCGTATTTTTAAATTTCAAATAATGAATGTTTAGAAAATGACAACAATGATTCTGGGGTTTAATTTTGAGAACTCATTAACATTGATTTAAGGAGTTATTTAAGCAAAAAAAGTAAGCTACTAACATATGTGAAATAGATATATCTTGAAGATGTACAAAGATCCATGAGCTTATTTTTGTTTAATAGATGATATTCAAAGAAAGTGTTCACATTTGAGATGAAAAATGGTCATCTTTCTTTTACCATTCCTAAAATCATTCATTGCTACCCTTTTGAGCCTATTATGATTTTTTTTTCTAAAAAATCCTAACCAAAGATCACCTTTCACATTGAGGGGTAATTTTTGAAGAAGAAAAGAGGCAAATGATCGCATAAGGTTTCAAAGATAGAAAGGAAAAAAGTAAAAAAAATGCCACAAAAAGTTGAGGTAAAGTAATGAGAATCCTTTTGTGAGGAATGAAATGAAAAAAAAGAAAAAGTAGTGAAATGATGTGTAAAGGGGTAAAATGCCAACTGCATCAAGTGATGAGAAATGATCATCTGGTTTTGAACCCTTTAAACTCATATTTTGAGCTTATTTTATTCATTTCTTTGATGACCCTTTACCATAGCCTACATTATAGCCTTTAAAAGTTCATTTGGATCAAATGTGAGTGCTCGAATTGAATGATCATATATTGAGCTAAGATATGCTTATGATGGAACGATGAAATCCTACTACATTACTTTAAAGATTAATGGGTGAAAGATATCACTAATGGATGAAAAAAAAAAAGAAAAAAAAAGTAAAAAATGGAAAAAAGAGAAAAAAAAGAAGAAAAAAAAGAAAAAAAAAAGAAAAGATGTAGAGAAGATAAAAGAAAGACTTAAATTGAAAACCCCAAAGGGCGATTTGGGTAGATAAATCTTTAAGCTGAAAGTTGGATAAACATTTCATATGGATGGGAGATTAGAGACATTTGAAGATCTCTCAAAGTTGGAACAAAGTTCAATGAGCTCAAAATGATTTTGACAGTCAATGGAATGAGTTTTTGAAAAATCATAAATTAATATTCAGAATTGTTTAAGTGTTCATTGTTTGGATATTGTTACTCTGTTTGTTCAATACCATTCCCAAGGATATTTTTGAATTTTCTCCTTTGCCCAATTATTTTTATAATAGACTCACTCTTCATTGATTGCCTTTCTCCTAATTCACCTTGTGCTTTCTTATTATTGCATCTCTAAAATAAATCGAGAAAATGTCTGATTGCATTATAATTGTCAAAAATTGGAATGATGATGAATGAAAGATGATGTGTATAAAATATTTTTACATTCTTTTGAAAAGAAATCTAGGATGATAGGGAGCAAAAAATGAAAAGTGCAAAAACTTAAAAAGATGATTTGAAAGGACACATGGTGTGATCAAATGATAAATATAGTGATGGATTGGTTAACCAATGAAGAGAGGGCAAAATTTAAAATGACAATCAAGAAATAAATATGGTGATAGATTAGTTGATATAACTTGTGAATGATGATCAAATGAAAATAATGTGGATCAAAGGACATAATTTATTCTGGAATGGCTAGTGTTGAGAAGCTTATGAATTGTGGTGAAAATAGTATGGATCAATGGATAAAATTTGTTCTAAAATTGCTAGTGCTAAAAAACCTATGAATTACGATAAAGTATCAATTGATGAAACTTGTTCTAAATGGTTAGTGCTAAGAAGTTGGAAAAGAAAGATAAGGGATGGTGAAGCTTGAGGACCATATTACCATAATTAATCAGAATTTCATGACGTGAACATTCACATTACATGCATTACGCATTGTTGTTTGAAGAATATTTAAAACTTTGAAATCATGATTGAAAACATGACATTTGTAGTATTGTGGGGATCTAGATTGTTGCATTTACATCATTAAGAAAGCATTTTTATCATTAATCATGACATTCATTACAGATAAAATTTTGACTTTGGTAAAAGTTTGAAAGTCATCTGGAAAAGAAATTTTAAGTCTTAAATGAGAATATTTAAGATGTTCTCAAATGAGAATCTTTAAAACATTTGAGTCTTAAATAAGAATCTTTAAGATATTTTCAAATGAGAATCTTTGAGTTTTAAAGGAAAATCTTTAAGATGTTTTCAAATGAGAACCTTTAAGTTTTAAATGAGAATCTTTAAGGAATCCAAAATTCAAATAAGAATATTTGAGTTTTAAATAAGAATATTTAAGATGTTTTCAAATGAAAATCTTTGAGTCTTAAATGAGAATCTTTAAGATGTTTTCAAATAAGAACTTTTGAGTCTTAAATGAGAATTTTTTTATAGTTTTTAAGTTCTCAAATGAGAATTTTTGAGATATGAAACTCTGAAATTTGTCAGATATGAAGCTTTAAACTCGAATGAGAAGCTCTGAACTTTTAGGATGAAAATCTCTAAAATTCGAATGAGAATCTTTAAATGTTGGATGTGAGTCTTGCAATTTACAAATGCAATCTTGAAATCTTGCAAATATGAATTATTGTATATCTACAATTTTGTGAATCAAATTCTTGTGAGACTAAAATTTTGAGAATCAAATTTCAGTGAATTTTTGCCAAGCTAAAAGGTTCTTGCGAATCTAAACCTTTGAATCCTAAACTTAAATTGTGAATATTATGAGTTTTCATTTCATTAGACTTGATCTATGACTTTTTTAGGCGTGATTGTTGAGGAGCCTTTTATTTTTCAAAGTTGTTGAACTCCTAATTAGAGGAGCTTTTTATTTTTCAAAGTTGTTGAGCCTCTATTTAAAGGAGCATTATTTTCCAAAGTTATTGAAACATTGTTTAGAGGAGCTTTATTTTTTTTAAAAGTCATTGAGCCTCTGTTTAGAGAAATTTTTATGTTATACAAGGAGTTTGTATCGAGTTGATTGGGTTGTCTACGTCTTTACACAATTCTTATTTCACAAAAAATATGAAAAGAGAGGTAGCTGTAGACACCCTAATTTGTCTAGAGGTCTACTAGATTTGGATTGTGTTAATTAAAAATAAAAAAAATAATAAAAATGAAAAGGTTGGAAAAAACAGAAAAAATAGAAAGAGTTTAAGTGGGATTGAAATTAGGAGTTTAGGTGGGACTAAAAGTTGGAATTAAAACTTAGAAAATACTAAAAATCCTTTTTAGTTTACACTCTATAAATGCACAGATAGATTGAGCAGGGGGAACACATAGATAGAAAATAGAAACACAAAAACATAGTAAGCAGAGAGAAACAATTTTTTGGAGTTTTTTCTTTTAAATTTTTTCTAGAGATTTTTTGAAAATTTTTTGAGTCAAGCTGTTTTTTAGTTTTTTTATTTTATTTTATTTAGATTTTATTTATGTGTTTTTTTTCTTAGTATTTTTTTTCCTTTTCATGGTTAAATTTATAAAAAATGAAAAATAATAAAATAAAAATTTTGAGAAGAAATATTAATTATCCAATGATAGAATTTATAGAAATTTCAAATGGTAAATTTCTATAAAATTTCTAGGTGAGAAATTTTGTCTAAATTTGTTCCAAATGGTGGAATAATTTAGATAAAGTTTTAATAACAGTAATTAATATTTATTTTCAAAAAAAAAGAGAGAAAAATAAAAAATTTGGTTGAAAATATTTGATAATTATCCAAGGATGAGATTTTTAGAAATTTCAAATGGTAAATTTTCTAAGAAATTTCTGGGTGAGAAATTTCTTTAAATTTGTTCCAAATGGTGAAAGAATTTAAATGAAATTTCAATAAAAAAATAATTGTCATATTATTTTCTTTTTGAAAATAAAAAAAAAGGAAAGGAAAAGAAAAAGAATTTTTAAATAGGCCCAAATTATGAAAAATTTAGAAATTCAAAAAAAAAATTTCTAGATTGACCAAAATGGTGGAAAATTTAGAAATCCAAAAAAAATAAAAAAACAATTAAACTTTTTTTCTGACAACGGAGCCTCTTTAAGAAATCAAATGAGATCCTTGAATACTTTTGAAGTGAAAAATTATTTTTAGGTGTTCTACCAAATTGATAGAAGAATTTTATAAATTATTTCTAATATTTAACATAAAAATTTGAAACCATTAGAATCAAGACCTTAGGATAAATTGAAAATAATATGGTACCATCATTTGGATGAGCATGTGGGGGTGATATAGCCTTCTCCACATGTAACCGAACTTTTGAACCCTATTCTGGTTTGTAAATCTGAACCTATTCTTTTAGGGACCCTTAATCAAGCTTAGGAGCTCCTTAAAAGGATAGATTCCTTAGGTGGCCAATCACATATAGATAAAAAAAGATTGGTGGTGACTCCATTTGTTAAGTCTAGCTATAGATTTATGAATCTATATGCTATGACAACTACTAAATTATGAAGAATTTATGCGAATTTATGTTTTTATGTATTTACTACTATGTTATCATTGATTTACTATTTAGTTTTCGATTATTTACTACAAAATTATTATAGATTTATTACTAAATTATCTAAGATTCATTACCAAGTTATAATTGATTTATATTAAATTATCCATAATTTACTATTAAGTTATCATTAATTAACTATTAAGTTATTGATGATTTATTATTAAGTTATATTTATTTGCTTTTAAGTTTCTAATGACCAACTACTAAATTATTATTGATCAACTACCATGTTATTTATAATTTATTATTAAGTTAATTAATTAATTACTATTAAGCTAAAACTAATTTAGTATTAAGTTATCATTAATTTATTATTAAGATATTGGTGACTAAATGCGAAGTTATTACTTTTTTTATTAAGCAATAATTGATTTGCTCATATGTTGTTATGCATTTACAACTATTAAAAGTTTAGAGTTTAAAAATTCTCTAACAATACATGAGATAATTTTATTTTTATATAATAACATTATTATTTCATTTAAATTTTGAATTTTTTTACTAAACTTTTTTATTGAATTAGTACATAGTAGGTTTATCCTAAGCAAATATAAAAGCTTTAACTTTGTTTTTGCTAATAACTAGAGTTCAATCTTTAGAAACTTCAAATATAAAAAAGTTTACCAATAATTGACTATTAAATTGTTATTAATTTACTACTTTATTATTAGTAATTCACTATTAAACTATCAATAATTTACTATTAATTTATGAATAATTTACTATTAAGTTATGAATGATTTACTATTAAATTATTGATGATTTATTATAAAGTTATAATCGATTTATTATTAATTTATCAATAATTTACTAAAAAGTTATAAATGATTAACTAATTTATAACTAAATTATCATTGATTTACAATTAAGTTATTAGTAATTTACTACTATATTATTAGGATTTACTATTACGTTATAAATAATTTACTATTAAATTATTAGTGATTTACTATTATATTATTATATATTTACTACTATTTTATCATTGATTTACTAATTAATTGTTGATTATTTACTATTAAATTATTAATGATTTACTATTAAATTATCTATGATTTACTATCAAGTTATCACTAATTTATATTAAATTATCGATAATTTACTATTGAGTTATCACTAACTAACTATTAAATTATCGATAATTTATTACTAAATTATACTTATTTACTTTTAAGTTTCCAATGATTTACTACTAAATTATCAATTATTTCCTACTAATTTATCATTTATTTACAACCAAATGCCCCCTAAGTTATTAGTTATTGATTAGAAAATTATCATTCATTTATTATTAAATTATTATTAATTTACTATTAAGTTATCACTGATTAACTATATGTTTTCGATGATTATTACTAAGTTATACTGATTACTTTTAAATTTTAATGATTAGTTACTAAGTTATCAATTATTTACTATATGTTATCATTAACTTGCATATATCCAAAAAGAAAGTAACCATAATGGATGTTAGATTATTTAATTTGTAAGGTAGAGAAAGAAAGTAAGAAAAAGTTTAAGTGAAGATGACTTGAAAAGCAATGAGTAAATACTCTTAATTTGTTATCCATAATTTAACACATAATAATAAGTTAAAATCATAACTTTTTACACTAATGTAAGTATCAAAACTAAATTCAATAAATATATACAATATTAAGTCTATATTTCTAAAATATTCTTTCAAAATTTTAATTCATGATAAAATAGTACATATTAAGATAAACTTTTTTTATATTTGATTGAATGATTAATGTGTATATTTGGTCAAATGGGCAAATTAGTCCCTCTACTTTAACATAATCAAATTAGATCCTTATACATCAATTAATTGTCAAATTTAATCAAATTGTTAACAGTTTAAACTTTTTTCATTAAAATTGATGATGTGGCATTTTTTGCTTACTTGGTCATTGACTTTACTGACATGTAAAATTTTTTATGATGATGTGGCAAAACTTTGCCATATCACCATGTTTTTAAGCCAACCTTTTCAAATTGTATGGTTTGTCCCTCTACTTTCATAAAAATGTGGAATTAGTCCTTCTACCTTAATGTGTTCAAAATGGATCTTATACATTAATTAATTGTTAAATTTAAGGTTTGACCTAATATAAGCACAAAAAAATCCTATTCAATACAAATGGGTCGATCATAATCAAATCATACAAATTTTGACCTTAATCATGGTATTTTTTTGACATTTAGATAAAATTTCTTGGATATTTTAATTATTAATTGGATTTTAATTTGGTAAATTAGATTTTAATCTCAAATTGGATTTTAAGTCCAACATTAATCGGATTATTCATTTTCTTTTCTTTATCTTTTTCAATTTTTTAAAATCTAAAAAAAGTATAAAAGATAAAAATAGAAAAGATAAATAAACAAAATAAAAAAGATAAACTAAAAAATGATAGAAACACAAAAGCCAAATAAAAAACCCTGAATCAACAAACTAAGCAAACTATGTACACAATTAATAATAGAAGTAGTCAACTAAAAAATATAGTGATGTTAATGAGCGGTTTCTAGGTACTAGTGGCTTTTG
This sequence comes from Durio zibethinus, assembly GCF_002303985.1. Next base: position 7,723,870 of record NW_019168048.1, read on the forward strand.
GGTTTTTGAGGTAAAACTTTCAATAGTTGTTGAATTTTTCAATTATTAGATTTTGGAAATCACATCAGAGTTTACATTTATTGAATTTTCAATGGGACTTGTAATAGAGAAAGAAGAAAGAAAACGGGGAAGAAAAGATAAAAAATTAAAAAATAGATTTTTTTTTATTTTATAACATGTTGAAATAGCATTGTTTTGGAATGCGAGTCTGGTGCAACCCATGCTAATTTGGTTACCACTAAGCCCGTATGCATTAAAAGATTTTTTTTGTGCTTATCTTAGGTCAAACCCTAAATTTGATAATTAATTAATGTAAAAGGATCTAATTTGAACACATTAAGATATAAAGATTAATTTCACATTATGATGAAAATACAAGGATGAACCATACAATTTTAAAAAAGTTGGCTTAAAAAAATGCTAACGTGTCAAAAAATTTTATCACATTATCATAAAAAATATTGACATGTTGGCAAAAGTCAATAACAACATAAGCAAAAAATACCATGTCAGAAAAGTCAAATGCCATGTCATCAATTTTATCAGAAAAAAGTTTGAACTGTTAATAATTTGACTAAATTCAATAATTAATTGATGCAAAGTGATTCAATTTAATATATTAAAGTTGTCATAATGTTTAAATTTGTAGACCTGTCACTAGACATAAACTTAAGCAGTCGCCACCAATATTTTTTGTTTAGGTATGATTGGTCACCTAACTAAATCTGTCTCATTTTAAAAAGAAGTAGTAAGCTTGACTCGTTATCTTTAAATGAAAGATTTTAGTCTACGAAACCAGATTTAGGTCGAGAGTATGATTATGTATGAGGAATGTTATAACACCCTCATAACACCCACCAAAATGATGGTACCAGTTTGATTTCGTATTATCAAAACCTTAAATATCTTTGTAATTTACCAAATAATTTAATTATTAGAAATTAATCTTAAAATTACTCTAAAAGTTTGGTAGCAATTTAAGTTAATTTTCTCACCTCAAGAGTATTCATAGAGATTAGTGTCCCACTCTGAAGAGGTTTTATTGTCAGATTTGTTAATATGTTTTTCCAGAAAGTAATCATTATAAAATCAATCAATAAAATCCTTCGATAGTTTGGTAGGATTTTATTTCGATATATATCCCCCAATAGTTAAGTGGTACTTTTATTTAAAACCTTTGCATGAAATTTTAAAATAGTCATTAAATCTTCCAATAATTTGGTAATATTTAACTTAAATTTAAATTCTCCAATAATTTAGTAAAATTGAAAATTTATTTTTTGGTAAAACTAAATTCTAGACTTAAATCCTTTAATAGTTTGATAAGATTAAAAAAACATTATTTTTCATAAAATTTCATTATGAAATTCTCCAATAATTTGGTAAAATTCTTTAAAAAAAAATCTAAACTCTATGAAAATTCTTCAATAATTTGGTAGGAATCATGAATTTATTTTTTAAAATTCTTTTTTCAGAAATATCAATTAAAATAAATAAAATTTGCACAAATAAAATAAAAAAATACCAATTAAAATAAATTATAAGATAAAATAAAATAAATAAATAATTACCAAAATGGGATGGTTCGGCTCGATTTAGGAAACGTGACTCGATTGCAGAAAGAAAAATTGGCTGGAACAACTTAAATCGTGGCTCGCTAGCTTGAATAATGGTTGCTAGGAATTGGTTTGAGAATTGGGTCATGCAACGGGTTGGGTCTGAAAGTGGGAAAACACACTAATTTTAGCAAATTGACAACCTCAAAACGTTGTTGTTTTCCTCATGGTATATAAGGCCAAAGTTTTTTTTTTTCCTCTAGAATGCTTTTGCACTCTTTCTCCTTCCTTAACTTCTCTGTTTCTCTCTTTTAAAAAATATGAACACTAGTGGACTCTTCACTATATTCTAGAAAAACACACCAAAATCTTGGAATTTTTGTCGGAAAGTCACTAGAACTTTAAAATTGTCAGGAAATTCAATTGAAATCTAGATTTGTAGAAAATTTCTAGAAATTTTAAAAATTTTGCCAAAAAAACACCAATTCAAACCTTCTAGGCTCTTGGAATTCTCCAAAAAACACTGACTAGACCAAATCAAATTTTCATGACTCCTAAATTTCCTAAAAACTTTCTGCCATAAAATTCTTCTTTGCTTTTTTCTCTAAAAATTTTTGGTTGCTTTGATTGTTGTTTGTTTCCTGATTATGTTGATTGCAAGTCCATTTAGAGGACACTGCTCTAGATTGATCAGTGTTGTGATAAAGATTGAATTATTCAAAAAAAAAAAGAAAAACAAAACTCCCATTTTATCACAAAAAAAATTTATCTCCCAAATAATCTTTTATTCAATTTCAAATTTATAGATGATCACTTGAGGATAAAATTTCCCTTTTCTTAAATTCGATTGCCCAATTTCATCATCGATTATCATTGACCCTTGGATCAATTGATTCTCATCCATTTGATTTTTCAATTATCTTTTTTCTTTTTCTTTTTTTTTAAACTAATCAAATAAAATATGATAAAATATTTAAAGATAAATGAAATTAAAATTAAAGATAAACCATAATAAAAATTTAAAAAATAAGATAAAGAAAACACTAAAAATAAATAAATAATCAATATAAGTAATATATATACATTTGGCTAAAATAAAGATAAAATCATAAAATAATAAAACATAAAAATGAAAAAAGAAATATAGAAAATTGGATAATTGGGGTTAGATCGGGTCCGGGCCTAATTGGTTTAAGTCTCAGACCAAATAAAGAGTCTACAGTTACAATTCTTTGCATATTTTCTATGCAACAAGAATTATACAAAGACATAGACAATTTATTATGTCCGGATCCAAATTATTCACCATTTTCTTTTTTGTGACAAGGTTCTAAAAAATAAAGGCATACAACTTTGAAAAAAATAAGGACTCCTTCAACATGAAGGCACACAGCTTTAAAAATAATGATTCCTTTAACATGAAGGCACATAACTTTTAAAAATAAGGGCTTATTTAGTACTCAACACAAAGGCACACAACTTTAAAAATTAAGGTCTCCTTCAACATGAAGGCACACAACTTTAAAAAATTAGGACAACACCTAAAAGTTTTGACAATCATGCCTAAAAGTCTTATAGATTGTGTCTAAAGAAACTAGGAAATTATGCTTAGAAGTCTTATAAATCATTCCTAATATTGTAAAATGGTCTTTTAGAACAAAGGCTCCACAACTTTAAAAATTAAGAAATCTTTCTTAACCATGACTGATTTTCTTAAAATATATTTTTTTTTCAAAATTTGAATCTTACCTCAGAAGTTTGCTTTCACCTTCATGCTTGCAATATTCAAGCTGGATCTTGCAATATCCCTATTTTTTAGGTGCATACACTAGATGTTCCTATATGCAATACATGTAATGCAAATGTCAATTGATGTATTTTTTTATTGTGGTACACAGGTTCATAAGACTCTTTCCTTCGAATTCCAAATTCTTCAAGTCTTAGGCAACGAGAACAAAATTGACTCATTTTTTAATCATCTCTTTCATTCAATGTTGGCACCCATATTTTCCTTTTAAAGAAATATTTTTTTCTTTTGCAATGTTAGTGTCCTTACCAGGCCTTGAATATTTCATCTTTGCCTTTATCACTTTCAACTTTGCCTTTATCACTTTCAACTTTCTCAAAGTAATGTAAGAATCCTTCATGCCATTATTTATTTATCAATCATTATTTCAATTTCTAAATGTAAAATGCAATCATACATTTTTTTTATTCAATGCAAGGCATTTAAGAGGAAAGAAAGCATTTAATAGGAAAGAAAAAAAATGGACTAAAAATAAGAGATAGGCATTAGAAAGATTATAGTAAGGAATGAAATGGAATATTTCTTATTTGAAATGAATGATGGAACAATTCTAGCAACTGGACAATGTAAAAAAAAAAATTACAAAGATGGATATTTGGGACAACAATGCCCAAAATGAATAATCATATAATTATGACAACATATATGGAATTCTTTTCAAAAACTCAACCACATGATGCACTTAACATCTCAGAGCTCATCAAAATATGTTAGCCTTCACATTAATGAATTCTCTAATGAAGTTGTACCCTTCTTATCTAAGCCATATTTTTAGGTATTCAGCTTAGATACACCCTCATTTGACTCAAACCTCACTTTTGGGTTTTCAATTTGAGTGTTTCTTTTTTTTTTTTTCTTTTCATTTTTCATTTTTTACTTTTTTTTTCTTTCATTTTTTTTCTTTAAGCAAAGTATTTTTTTTTATAGCTTCAGAATTCATGGGATTGGGCAAATCATCTCTATCCATCTTTGTTAAGATTAATAATATACCTAAAAAGCCTTTTTTACAATATATAGGCCTTCTCAATTTAGGGTCCATTTTTCTCTATTATTATGTTGGTTCGAGAGAATTCTTTTCAAAATCAACTTTGCCTTTAAAAAATGATGAGGTCGAACCTTCTTGTCATGAACTTTCATCATCTTTATATAATATAACTGATCATGACAGAGTGTCGTCAATCTTTTCTCCTTAATGAAATTCAATTATTCATAGTGCTTTTGAATCCACTCGACTTCTTCCAATCTAACTTCCCTTAGGATTATCAAATATGGGATTTTCACTTCCACTGGTAACTTTTCAATAAAAATGCATACTGATTTCTGGTAAACATGTAAAGTAAAAGGTAACTTTTCATGCTAGTCTCTATAGGTCTTAGTCATCTTCTCAAGAATCTTTTTATATTTTTGTTCGTAGCTTTTATTGTCCTATTCATTTTTTGATGGTATGGTTTTAAGTTATTGTGCTTAACCTTCAACTGGGAACATATCTCCTTCATCATCTTACTATTTAGATTCTTGGCATTATCTGAGGTGATCCTCTCTAAGAGTCCATATCTATAAATTATCCTTTTTTATAAACTTGTAGATCATAGATCGTGTCACACTTTCATATGAGGCTACTTTTACCCATTTTATGAAGTAGTCTATCAACACAAAAATAAATCTATGCCTATTTGAGGCTTTCGGGATAATAAGACTAATAGCATCCATGCCCTACATAGAGAATGGCCATGGTGGTGCCAAAACATGTAAAATAATGGGCAAAACATGAATTTTATCATTATAGATTTAGTATTTATGACATTCTTGAGCATAATTAATGTAATCAACCTTCATTATTAACTAATAGAATCCAACTCTCATAATTTGCCTTGCCATTATATGTCCATTCACATATGCTTCATAGATTCCACCATGTACCTTCTTAAGAATTTTTCTTGCCTTAGTTACATTTATGTATCTTAATAGCACTTGATCTTGACTTCTCTTATAGAGAACATCACCATCAAAGAAGAAACCTATAGCCAATCTCTTGATAACTCTTTTATCATTTTTTATTGCTTGGTCGAGATATTATTGATTTTTAACATATTGTAAGATATCATAATACCATGGTCTCCCATCATTTTCTTTTTCCACACTAGAACAGTGCATTGACGCATCCTTGACATATTATTGATGGGCTAAATCTCAATATTATCGTCAATCTAGATCATTACGACTCAAGTAGCTAAGGCATCAATAATTTAATTCTCTTCATAGGGCAAATGCTCAAATTAAATTACTTCGAATTACCTGATCAACTTTGTGATGTATTTATGATATAGGATGAGCTTTGAATCGTTTGTCTTCCATTCTCTCTTTAATTGATAGATGACCAAAGCTAAGTTCCCAAACACCTTCAATACTTTAATTTTACTATCTATATCGACTTGTAAACCATGACACAGGCCTCATATTTAGCCACATTATTAGTGTAACTAAAATTCAACCTTACCGTAATAGGATAATAATGTTCTCTAAAGGATATCAGAATTACCCCAATTTTATACCTTAAGGCATTAGAAGTTCCATCGAAATACATTATCCAAGACTTTTTATTATCATTTCCCTTTTCCAATTAAAAGATAGCCATCAAATCCTCATCAAAGAAATCAAGCTTAATCAGCTTATAGCTTTTAGTAATACAATTTATAAGAAATTCGACTATTGCATTTCTTTTAATTACTTTCTGGCTCACATATACAATGCTTATTCTGATAGCATTACTTGCCATCTTGCAATTTTTCTAGACAATGAAGGTTTCTTAATGATATACTTGATTGGGTCCAATTTTGCCATAAGCCAGGTGGTATGGTTGAACATGTATTGTCTAAATCTTTTGGCTATCTAAGCTAAAGCATAACAAATTTTCTCTAATGAGGAATACTTGGATTTATATTCTATGAACTTCTTACTTAGATAATAAATAGTTTACTTTTTTTTGTTGGATTCATCTTGCTACTCCAATACACATCCTATTGACTTCTCGTATATTATCAAATATGGGATCAATGGTCTTCTTAGAATAGGCAGCACTGATACTAAAGGATTTGACAAGTACTACTTGACCTTATTAAAATGTCTCTTGGCATTCCTCGTTCCACTCATTAAGATTGTTCTTACAAAAAGCTTAAAGATGGGGTCACATTTAAAGGTAAGTTTAGAAATAAAGCAAGTGATATAGTTCAATCTGCCTTAAAAACCTCAAACTTCTTTCAATGTGCTTGGAAAAGACAAATTTTGGATAGCACATATCTTTTCTAGATTAACTTCAATCCCTTTTTTCACTAACCAAAAAGCTTAGCAACTTCCCTGACTTAGTTTCGAATGTACATTTGGATAGATTTAGCTTAAGATAAAATTTTTGCAACCTCTTAAATAATTTTCTAAGTTTAGCAACATGGTATTCTCATTCACTAGATATCATAATCATATCGTCTACATAAAGTTCGATCTCCTTATGCATCATGTTATGAAAGAGTGTTATCATGACTCTTTGATAAGTGGCTCTAACATTTTTCAAACCAAAGGGCATAACTTTGTAATAGAAAGTATCTTACATGGTTACAAAAGTAATTTTTTCATGTCATCTTGGGTCATCTTTATCTGATTATATCTCAAAAATCTATCCTGAAGAAAAACATCGAATGCCTGGCTTTGTTATCCACCAACATGTTGATGTGAGGCAAAGATAAATTATCCTTTAGGCTAACTTTATTGAAGTTATGGTAATCAACACATATTTGTACCTATCCATCTTTCTTAAAAATAGGTACTATGTTGGCTACCCGTTTCGAATATTTGGCCACTTGCAAGAAACTTGCATCAAACTGCTTTCTTATCTTTTTATTAATCTTTAGTAGCATCTTAGGTTTCATTCATCTTAGTTTTTGTTGCACTGACCTACATTTTGGCTTTAAAGGTAATTATGCTTCATTATTTCAAAACTAAGCCTAGGCATATCCTAATAGTACCGAGCAAATAGCTTCACAAATTCTCAAAGTAAATTTTCCAACATTTTCTTATCTACCAATTAAAGTGATGTGCCAACATTAACCTCTTTTTTATTCTCATTGTTGCCTAAATTTACCAATTCGGTGACTTTCTAATGAGTCTTAATTGATTCTTTTTCTTGTTCGATTAGTCTCATTAAGTCCGGAGGTAAAGTATATTCTTCAGAGTTAGCCTCCTTGTCAAGTCCAATGATGTTTATTGAATTTTCAAAATTAAATCCTTGATTGTTATCATAATTATCTTCATATTCATTTGGTAACTTGAAATTGAATAAAATGGAAGATATTGGCAAGATGTATTAGCTTCAAGAAAATGGACATTGAAAGCAAATAGAAGAAATGAATAAAAAATGCCTTTTTACTATTTTATTGAAATACTAAAAAATAAATGGCCCATTCATAAAAGATCATCTTGATGTTTTTGGGCATAAGCAATTAAGGGTTACAATTACATTAGAATGGTTTTAAGGATAGCAGTCATCTCGATAACACTTTAATTATTCAGCTCATAGCCCAGAAGAGATAGGTGAATGAACACTTCTTGCTCCTAACCCTTTTCATTACCTTCGCCAATTACTTAGATAGACAGTTCGATGAAAGCTTTTTCTATGCTCAACTCAGTTTCTTCTTTAAAGTCTTTATCTGAACCTAGATGCATATATCCTCAAGGTTTAAAAGTGTCGTAAAGGTGCAAAATGACCATCGATATGGTTTTTGGTACATAGCCTCTAAGGCTTGCTATCATTCTTTCCTTTTTGTTTACTTAAATCTTTCCCTTCTTTTAACATTTTGCTTCATATTCCAAGCCTAACCTCTCATTATTGTCCCACATCATCGAAGGCTCCCTTATTCCCTAAAGATTTTTACCTATCCTAGCTCCAAAATACCAACCATTGTTAATATCTGATTCACTATTATCTTTGTGAAATATGATTGGTATAATTTTGATCCCTTATCTACAATGTTGATGAGTTCAAAAGATCAATAAGAGCATTTCAATGCCTCCTTAGTAACTTTTACATACTAGGCATTCATAAGCTAGGTTACTAGTAAATCCTCTTTTTTAGACATAATCACCAATTGGCCTTCCACATGAAATTTAACTTTTTAATGTAAGGAAGCAGGAACAACATTTATCATATGGATCCATGGCTTTCCTAGTAAGTAAGTATAAGATGGGGTGATATACATTACTTAAAATTTCACATTAAATGTGCATGGCCTAATCTACGAGGGCATCTCAATATCATACAAAAGTTTATATAATCATGTTACTACTCTCTTTATAAGAATGTCAATGGGTAACTTTGCCAAGGTCGATATAGGCATGACGTTGATAGCAGAGCCATTATCAATGAGAATATTGGCTATGGTATGGCTCTTACATTTGATAGTGATATCAATGCTTTAGTGCTTTTTTTTTTTTCCTTTTGGAGGAATCTTATTATCGCTAAAAGTTATGTACTGTCACACCACCAAGTTTTAGCCAAATGATTGACGTACTTCATAGATACATTATGTGCCATATATACTTGGTTTAACACATTTAATAAGGTGTAATGATGAGGTTCAAAGTTTAACAATTGCTACAACAATGAGATTCAAGCTGACATCTTATTTAACTATTCTACAACTGAATATTCACTATGTTTTATTAACTTCAAAAACTTATATGCTTTCTTTTCTATCATTGGTTTCTGTCACTTTTTCTTGGAAACTACCATAGGTTAATTCTACTCTTTCATAACTTTTTTTTCTCTTTTTTTGCTTTCTCCAACACTTGTGGAGTATAACATCTGTTGGCCTTGAATTGATTAAAAGTTTTGATTTGACAAAACAAAAATTTTCCTTACTTGAATCAATCTCTCATAATCTTAAATGGAACATTTTTCTTCCCTTCTATCTTGCCAAAAGTCATTTAAGAACTAAAACAAGATAAATTCTCAGAACAAAAAGGGATTAATGCATGTTTTAATAGAAAGGATCGATCCCCTAAGAGAAATGATCGATCCTCTCTCTTACTAGATCGATCCTCTAGCAAAGGGATCGGTCCATTTTTCTTTTAGAAGTAAAATTTATGAAGTTTTGGCAAGAATCAATTGATCCCCTCCCTGTAGGGATCAATTGGTTGTGGTTTCAAGCTTACCCAATCGATCATTTCTTTAAAGGGATTGATCACTTTTTACACAGAATGCTTTCCTAGCTTAAATTTTTATAAAAGGGATTGATCCCCCCATATAGAGGATCGATCACCTAGGCATGGGATCGATCCCTCCTCTAAATTGATCGATTTGTTCTGAAACATAATGCTTTTATCATTTGAAAATGAGTAAAAGGGATCGATCCCCCTACATAGGGGATCAATCACCTAAGGAATGAATCGATCAGGTGCATTACCTGATTGATAAGGTAAGACCTTTTTTGTACAATTTTAAAGTGTTTCAAAGCTGACCCAATCGATCCTCTAAAGGAGGGGATTGATCCCCTGAGTCTCAAAAAGCCCCAACAGCTATATTTTATTTGAAATTTTTGTAGGTTTGAAGCATTAAATGCAAGGCAACGACTCTTAACTTTTTCCTACCTATAAATGAAGCCTTCCACTACAGAACAAGAATTAAAAGAGCTAAGAGAACTTATTGCTATTCACTTACCATCTTGTTCAAGTATTCAAAGCAGTTCAAAAAGAGAAAAGTATAAAAAATCTTACTTGTATCAGTTTTTCTCTAAATTTCTTTGTCAATATTGTTGTGTACTTCAAATTAATAAACACCCAACCTTAGAGAGGTTCTTTAAGTTTGCAAAATATTTTAAAAATTTTATGTTGTGAGTTTGTGAGCTTAAGAGGGAGGATAACCCTTAAGAGTTTGTGGTGTTAATTGTGTAAAGCTTTGAGAAGCTAGGTTGTATATCCTTCAACACATAGTGGTTTGAACTCCTTGGCAAGAAAGGCTAAGAGAGAAGACGTAGGTGCCTAAAGAAAGGACTGAACCTCAATAAATCTTGGTGTCCAATTCTCTAACTCTATCTTTTATTTACTCTCATTCATTGTATTTATTTGCTTAGATAAATTATTTTGCTGAATTTATGATTATTAAGTATTGATTTTGAAAATTTAATTATAACTAATTCACCCCCCTTTTGGTTTATTTCAAGTCTTTGAGCTAACAATGGGTATTAGAGCTAGTACTCTTTTTTGTAGGTTTAACAACCCAAGAGTGATCCTGAAAATTTCTTAAAGAAACATGGCAATTAATGTGGAGTAACCATCTTTAAGCTACAACAAATGCAGTGGCCAACAAGAGGTGTGTCTCATGGTAAATGAAATAGTTGCAACATCTCTTGAAAGTGAAAGGCATTTAATTATAAGATCCCCTCTCTTTGTTGGTGACAATTACTCATATTGGAAGACTAACATGAGGCCATTCATTCAAGCTAATGATTATGAAGTTTGGAGGGTCATTGTAAATGGTCTTCAAATTCCAATGAAAATGATGGATGATAGAGAGGTGATCAAGTAAAAAAGTGAATGGGATGTCAATGATATGAAGATGGCTTAACTCAATGCCAAAACAATGCATACACTCTTTTATGCATTGGGACCTAATGATTATAATAGAGTTTCTTTGTGTGAAAATGCAAAGAAAATTTAGGATAAGTTAGCTATCACTCATGAAGGTACAAATCAAGTGAATGAGATAAAAATTGACATGCTCACTCATGATAATGAGTTATTTAAGATGAAATCAGATGCAATCATTAATGAGATGTCAAACTATTTCATCAACATCATTAATGGTTTAAAAGCTCTTAGGAAGACTTACTCAAATATGAAGATGGTGAAAAAAATTCTTAATAGTCTAACAAAGAGTTGGAAAGCTAAAATGATAGCCATTGAAGAGTCTAAAGATTCTCACACACTCTTTTTGGATGAACTAATGGGTTATTTCCTTACCTATGACATGAAGCTTAAAAGAGAATAAGAACCAATCAAGAAATGTGGCATTGCTATTAAATCTACCTTTCAAGAAAATGAAGATGAAGAGATGGCCATGTTTGTAAAGAGATTTAAGAAGTTCATAAGGATGAACAAGTTCTTAAGTAGAAGAAGACCACAAAAGGAAATGGTTAAAGAAGAATCAAGTAGAAAAGAAATAGATAAAATTATTTGCTATGAATGCAACAAACCGGGTTATATAAAAATTTGATTATCCTTTGTGAAAAAAGCAAAACATGACAAAAACCAAAGAAAAAAGCAATGTTTGCAACATTGAGTGATTGTGACTTTATTGATGATGAATCAAATGAGGAGGAAGTAACCAATCTATGTCTCATGGCTTTTGATGAGCCTAAGGTAACTTCTAATCCTTATGATTTAAATTTATACACATTTGATGAATTGTAAGATGCTTATGATGAATTAGCCATAGAATTTGAGAACATGAACATGAAATATAGGAAAATGATCTCTAGGTTAAAACTAGAAAATGAATCTTTGACTAAAGTAAAGGATAACTTAGAAAAAGAAGTTGAGCTCTTAAAGTTGAATGTCAATGACTTGACTAAGAAAAATAAAAATTTGCATAACTCATTTTCTAGATTTTATATGGGGCATCAAAAGCTCAATGACATGCTTGAAACACAAAGAGCATTTTTTGACAAAGATGGATTAGGTTATGATGGTGGCAACAAAGAGACTCATTTAGAGAATTTTTTTGTTAAACCAAATGATTCATCTAGCATATGTGCATATTGTCATAAATTGGGTCATTCTATACAATATTGTTCCTTGAAAAAAGTTACTTATAGAGGTAAGCTCATTAGGAGAGTGTGGATTTCAAAAGAAGTTAGCACATCTCAAGATGAGTTACTAAAATGAAGTGGATTTCAAAAGGTACAAAAATTGTTAATACTAACACTCAAGGATCCAAGAAAGTTTGGGTACCCAAAACAAGAATTTAATTTTGTTTTTATAGGTGGATGAGCATTGCTACAAAGCCAATTCAAGCAAGAACAATCCATGGTACCTTGATAGTGGATGCTCAAAACACACGACCGAAGATAAAATTTTTTTTAAAGATTTAAAAGCTAAAAGTGGAGGAGCTGTTACATTTGGTGACAACTCTAAAGGTCAAATTGAAGGGATTGGCACTATTGGTAACAATTCTTCTACTACTATTAAAAATGTTTTACTTGTAAAAAGACTCAAACATAACTTACTTAGTATTAATCAATTATGTGACAAAGGACTTAGCGTTGTGTTTGAATCCATGTGCTGTCAAGTAATTGATATAAAAACTAACAAGCTTGTATTTGTTGGACATCGTTAAGGAAATATTTATGTGGTGCATCTAGATGATATTTCCTCTAAAAATGTTTTTATGGCTAAAAAAGAAAATGAGAGTTGGATTTGGCATAGAAGACTTGGACATGCAAGTATACATGTCATTTCAAAATTTTCTCAAAATGATTTAGTTCTTGGTTTGCCAAAATTGAAATATGAAAATTACAAGGTTTGTGATGCATGTGCTTAAAGAAAACATAAAAGAATTTCTTTCAAACCTAAGAATTGCATTTCAACTACTAGACCTCTTCAATTACTTTATATTGATCTTTTTGGTCCTACTAGGATAATGAGTCTTGGTGGAAAACATTATGGGTTTGTTATTGTTGATAACTTTACTAGATTCACATGGGTCAAAGAATGAAGCTTTGGAAAAATACATCACTTTTAGCAAGCAAATACAAAATGAAAAAAGCTACTCAATTTCTAGTATTAGAAGTGATCATGGAAAAGAATTTGAAAATCTTGGCTTTAATGTGTTTTGTAGTGAAAATGGTATTAGCCACAATTTTTTTGCTCTTACAACTCTTTAACAAAATGGGGTAGTAGAAAAGGAGAAATAGAACTTTAGAAGAAATAGCTAGAACCATGCTTTGTGAAAATAATTTACCCAGATATTTTTGGGCAAAAGCCATAAGTACTTCTTGTTATATTATAAATAGAGCTATGATTAGGCCAATTTTGAAGAAAACTCCCTATGAGCGTTTTAAAGGAAAAAGGCCTAACATAAGTTATTTTCATCCTTTTGGTTGCAAATGTTTTGTTTTGAACAATGAAAAATATGATCTTGAAAAATTTGATACAAAAAGTGATGAAGGAATTTTCCTAGGATATTCTTTGAATTCAAAAGCCTATAGAGTCTTTAATAAAGGAATACTAGTTGTTGAAGAATCTATACATGTTATTTTTGATGAGTCTAATCCACCTTCGAGAAAGGTGCCTCTTGATGATGATGTTGTAGGTATACTTCAAGAAAATGTGAATGATGCATCACTTAACATTGAAGAGAACAATCAAAAGGAAGATGATGAGTTTTTAGAGGAGCCACACAATATAAAGAAAGAGCCAAATCACCATAGAGAAAGGAGATATGTCAAAGATAGTGAAATTATTGGTGATCTGAACTTAAGAGGTAAAAACTAAATCTTTTTATAATGTATGTAATTATGTTGCTTTCCTATCTCATATTGAACCCAAGAATATAGATGAAGCCTTAAGAGATGATCATTGGATATTGGCCATGCAAGAAGAATTGAATCAATTTGAAAGAAGGCAAGTATGGAATCTTGTACCTAGGCTTAGTGATCATCCCACTATAGGCACCAAATGGGTCTTTAGGAATAAAATGGATGACCATGGGAATGTTGTTAGAAACAAAGCTAGATTAGTAGCTCAAGGGTAAAGTCAAGAGAAAGGAATTTATTAGAATGTTGCTTGCATTTGCATGTTTTAAAATTTTCAAGCTTTTTCAAATGGATGTCAAGAGTGCATTTCTAAATGGTTTTATAAATGAAAAAGTGTATATGGAGCAACCTCTCAGTTTTGAAAATCCAAAATTTTCAAATCATATTTATAAATTAACAAAAGCTTTATATGGTTTAAAACAAGCTTCTAGGCTTGGTATGAAAGATTGTCAAATTTTTTAATTAAAATGTGGTTTTAATAGAGGGAAGGTTGATACTACACTTTTTATTAAAACAAAAGGAAAAGACATTCTCAAAGTGCAAGTTTATGTTGATGATATCATATTTGGTGCTACTAATGAAGTTCTTTGTCAAGAATTTGCTAAGATTATGTAAGGAGAATTTGAAATGAGCAGGATGAGAGAACTCACATTCTTTTTAAGGCTACAAGTAAAGCAAACAAAAGATGCCACCTTTATCAATCAAGCTAAATACATCAAGGATTTGCTCATAAGGTTTGGATTGGAAGAATCAAAGCCTTGCTTAACACCTATGAGCACTTCAACAAAACTTGACAAAGATAAATAAGGTAAATGTGTTGACTCTAAATTATATAGGTCTATTATTGGTCAATTGCTATATCTTACTATAAGTAGATCGAATATAATGTTTAGTGTATGTTTATGTGCTAGATTTCAATCTTCACCTAAAGAATCACATTTATCTACTGTCAAAAAAATTTTTAGATACCTTAAGGATACCCCTAATTTAGGATTATGGTATCCAAAAGGTTCATCTATTGCTTTATATGCCTACTATGATGCAAAATTTGGTGGGTGCAAAATTGATAGAAAGAGCACTTCTAGTACTTGTCAATTATTTGGAAATATGCTCATATCATGGTTTTTCAAGAAACAAAATAGTGTTGCTCAATCCACAATCGAAGCTGAATATGTAACGGTCGATAGTTGTTGTGCTCAAATTTTGTGGATTAAGCAACAATTGGAGGATTTTGGAATAACCATGGATCATATTCTCATTAAATGTGATAATACTAGTGCCATCAATCTCACCAAAAATCCAATTCAACACTCTAGAACCAAACACATTGAAATTAGGCATCATTTTATTAGAGATCATGTTTAAAAAGGTGATATTGTACTTGAATATGTTGATACCTTGCATCAGTTAGTTGATATCTTCACAAAACCTCTTGATGATGATAGATTTTATGCAATTAAAGGTGAACTTGGTATGATGAATGCTCCTTTGAAATGAATTACTTGATGTTATGATGAATGTTGCAATCTTGAGTGATTAACTGTATATTTATATATTTTTTTAAGCTTGTGTGTGAATGTATGATGCATGTTTGAATGATCATGTTACATGGTTTTTAATTCTTTAAAAAAAATGCTACAGCAAAAGCCAATCGATCCCCTTTGGAATGGATCGATTGATTATTCTCCCCATAGCCAAATTAAAGGGAAAACATAAAGGAACCAATCGATCGCCTTTGGACAGGATCGAGCAGGTATTCCTCTAGTAGCTAAAAAAAGTTGGAAACGTGAAGAACTGATCGATCCCTTTCAAAACCAATCATTCGGTTCAACGTAAAACTATAACCGATCGATCCCTTATCTCAGCCAATCGATTGGGTCATGCTTTTTTGGCACTATACGTACCATTTTGGCATGATAAAATCGAGTCCCATTCTCCTTTGGTTGATCATTTCAACCTCTTTACCTATTCTTCTTCTTCTCCAAACTCATTCTCTTTAAACCCTAAGAACTCTTACTCATTTTTCACTCAAAATTGATCCCTCTTAGCAAAATCCTTTGCAAATTCCTTCATTTCAACTTGATTTTTTACAAAATTCATCCTCGAAAACCATCAAATCACATAAAAATTGATACCCATTTTTCTCACTCTAAAAAGTTGATCCCCTTTTGAAACTACCATATTCACTCATCCTTCTTACCTATCCCACACAAATTTTACTCTTTATCACCTACAATCACCAATTCTTTCATCAATTTCACATTAACCTACCTACCTCCATTATCCCATCATCTTCACGGCTCCCAAGACTAAAGTAAGTGCTGAAAAAAAGAGGAATCCCCAAGGGAAGCATCTAGCTCATCAATAAGGCTTTTCTTTAATCAAAATTTTACCAATTCAGATGGAAAGGAAAGATATGAGACACATTTTGCATGTAAAGAAGTGAAACACAAAAGGGTAATTTCACTTAAATTTTTACAATCTGTGGAATTCCCTTACTTACATTTTTTTTTAGAGATTTGGATGGCTAAATTAGTTATGCATGGATGGGCTTTTATTTGAGAATCTAGTGAAGGTATTTTATAGCAATGCTAGTTGTTTTCAAATTGAAAGGTCACATAGGTACTATCCTGATAGATTTAGAACATATGTGATGGAAAAAGAAATTATCGTTACTAAGCAATTATTAGCTGAAACATTCATGTTAGATGATGAGGGGGAAACTAAAACTAAGTGTGACATGGTGGAGCCTACTCAAGATATTTTTAAAAATAACAATTTACAAGTTGCTTCCACTCAAGCTTCTAGGTTGTCAATGCATAATAGATTACTATATTTTATTGTCACTCATGTGTTGGCATCTTTTGGCACACAATACTCCACCATTATGAAGCAAGATTATTGGTGGATGTATAAGATCAAGCATCAACAAAAACCAAATGTAATGCATTTCATTTTCAATGATATGATGAAGGCAGTGCAGAATAGGGACTACACCTTGGTATATGGGTTTGTCATTAGTAATCTGTTGAGAAAATTGGATGTCAATACTAGAGAAAATAAGGAGATGGTGTTCAATGACCCATTTAGTATTCTTAGTGCTCCTACTTTGCACAATATGGCATATGTTCAAAATGCATCAGGCTTATGGGTTAAAAAAATTGATATTAGGGCTACACATGAAGAGGGAAAGAGGATGAACCTTCAGATATTTTTGAACCTTAAGGAGAACCTTTTTCCCACCATTTGACACCCAAGAAGCCTTAGAAATGCTCATGCTTCAAATAAATAGCCTACATTCAGTGATTGAGATTATGAACACTCGATTGAAAAATATGGAAGAAACTTAAAATGAGCTAGTTGCCCAAGTTCGTCACATTAAAGTTGACATTGAGCAAATGTGGTCCACATAACAATACATGGGGCAGCCTTTTCCTCATTCTCCTCATTCTCATCAATCCCCTCATTCTTCACCTTTTCTTCAATGAGCTTTATTAGTGTCATTCTTTATGTTTTCCCACATCTTTTTATGTTGTAAATTTGTCTTTAAAAAAACTTTGCATTATGGTTTGTAAACTTTGGTACTTGATATTTATATTAATGAAATCTATCTTTCATCCTCATATGGCTTGTGACATTATAGCTTGTGAAATCGATATCTTGTTTGATGATTGGTATATTGCTTGCAATTGAGTTAGTATGGCCTTGAATTGATTGTTCTCTCACTTTGCTTTACTTTATCCTTTTTCCTAGGATAAAAAGAGGGAGAGATAATGGCATGAAAAATTGCTTTAGTGATCTTGATGGTATTGATGATCTTGATGATTATGATGGTATGAACAAATTTTTACTTGATAATATTGACATTAGTTTTGCTTTTAGTTGCCTTAAAATTTATACTTAAATTTAGAGAGAGCTTGTCTTTCATAAATTTAGGGATAGCTTGTTTTTCAAATGGAAAAATGTTTTTAAGCAAATTTTTCACTTGGTTTTGTCATATCAAAAAGGGGGAGATTATTGGCCTTGAATTGATTAAAAGTTTTGATTTGACAAAACAAAAATTTGCCTAACTTGAATCAATCTCTCCTAATATTAAATTGAACATTTTTTCAGCCTTTTATCTTACCAAAAGTCATTTAGGAACTAAAACAAGATAAATTCTTGGAATAAAATAGGATTAATGCATGTTTTAATAGAAGGGATCAATCTCCTAAGGGAATGAATCGATCCTCTCCCTTACCAAATCAATTCCGTTCCTTACCAGATCCATCCCCTAGCAAAGGGATCGATGCATTTTTCTTCCAGAAGAAAAATTTGTGAAATTTTGGTAAGAATCAATTGATCTACTCCCTGTAGGGATCGATTGGTTGTGGTTTCAAGCTTACTGAATCAATCCATTCTTTAAAGGGATCGATTACTTTTTACACATAATGTTTTCTTCACTCAAATTTCTAAAAAAATGATCGATCCCTCCACATAAGGGATCGATCACCTAAGCATAGGATCGATCCCTCCATTAAATTGATCGATTTGTTCTGAAACAGAATGCTTGTATCATTTGAAAATGAGCAAAAGGGATCGATCCCCCCACATAGGGGATCAATCACCTAAGGAATGGATCGATCAGGTGTATTACCTAATTAATCGGGTAAGGCCTTTTTTGTACAATTTTAAGGTGTTTCAAAGCTAACCCAATTGATCCCTTAAAGGAAAGGATCGATCCCTTGAGTCTCGAAAACCCCAATGACTATATTTTGTCTAAACTTTTTGTAGGTTTGAAGCATTAAATACAAGGCAACGACTCTCAACTTCTTTCTACCTATAAATGAAGCTTTCCACTATAGAACAAGAATTAGAAGAGCTAAGAGAACTTATTGCTATTCACTCACCATCTTGTTCAAGCATTCAAAATAGTTCAAAGAGAGAAAAGTGCAAAAAATCCTACTTGTATCAATTTTTCCCTAAATTTCCTTTTTAGTACTATTGTGTACTTTAAGTTAGCAAGCACCCAACCTTAGAGAGGTTCTTTAAGTTTGCAAAACATTTCAAAAATTTTGTATTGTGAGTTTGTGAGCTTAAGGGGGAGGATTACCCTTAAGAGTTTGTGGTGTTGATTGTGAAAAGCTTTGAGAAGCTAGGTTGTATCCTTCAAGACATAGTGGATTGAACTCCTTAATAAGAGAGGCTAAGGGAAAGGACATAGGTGCCTAAAGAAAAGATCAAACCTCTATAAATCTTGGTGTCCAATTCTCTAACTCTATCTCTTATTTACTCTCATTCATTGTGTTTATTTACTTAAATAAATTATTTTACTGAATTTGTGATTATTAAGTATTGATTTTAAAAATTTAATTATAACCAATTCACCCTTCCTCTTAGTTTATTTTAAATCTTTGAGCTAATAACATCTTTCACTCTAAGTTATACCATCCGCACTAGTTATATTGGCAGTATCTGTCTTAAGCATGTTCTCATTTTATCCTTGGACTATAACATCACAGTCATATTCAATGGCATAACGTTCTTATTTGTATAAAGAAAATGACTATAGACCCTGAAAGTCATTGGTTTAGTGATGAGTTTGTCCATAACTGACTTTAGCTTTTCACTATAGTAGATTGTTATCAGTTTCATTAGCAACTTTGATGGTTTGTTGATTGTGGACACCTAGCACTTCTTGAAATTTCTCTTTCTTCATATAATTCAATATGGTAAGAATCTATAAGCTTTTATACCTCAAGATAAAACTATTCACAAGTTTCAATAGAGTGTCTATAAGCCCCACTATTGTATTTACATCTTTTGCTTGACACACATCTTTCATGATAAGTGTGTGGGTCTACCAAGTGTATCATGTCAACTTTATATAAAATGTCGAACAACTGGCTGAAAGGAGTCTTGATTTCTTTCACCTTTTTCTTCACACGGCACTCTCGATCCTTATTAATAGTATTTACATTATGGTTAGGCAATGGTTTGTCACTGACATTTAGTGCTATTCTTTCATTTATGTCAAAATTAATAATCCCTACTTTAATCAGTCCTTGCACCTTGTGCTTCAAGATGATGCAGTTTTCAATGGAATGGCTAGCATTTCCAAAGTGGTAATCACAATGGGTAGTAGGATTGTACCACTTGAAATAGAAAAACTTAAATGGCTCTATGCGGATAGGAGCAAGTAGATGATTCTTGATGAGTTTTTGGAATAACTCTATACAAGTTATAAGGATAGGATTAAAGGTGGGCTTCTCTCAGTTATTTCATAGCTTTTGCAAACCACTTGTTAGGTTAATTAGGTAAACTGGGGGTATTGCAGCAAGTTGAATGTTAGGACTATATATGTTGGTGGCAGTCTAAATGTTGGTTGGTAAGTAGGTGGGTAGGATGGTTATGGAACTGATTGATGTGGTAAAGATGTGGTATTATTTACAGTGGGGTATTATGTGGGTAGACTAGTGGTGGATAAAGAAGATAGTTTCTAAACTATTACCCTTTGAAACTCACAACCTGAGCTTCACTCTCTTTCTTTTTTGGCATTCTCTATGAACTGGCAGCCTCTCCTTCTTCAAGCTTGCCTTTTTTTATGGCATTTTTAATAATTTCGCTTGAGATTAACATATCAATAAAATTTTTTATTGCATTCCCTATCATCTTTTCATAATAAGAAGATTTCAAAGTGCTCACAAATAGTACTATAGTTTCTTTTTTAGTCAAAAGTGGTTAGACTTGGGAAACTATGTCCTTTTATCTTTAGGCATACTCCTTAAATAATTTTATAGCCTTCTTTTTCATACTTTGCATGGAAAGATGGTTAGAAGCTATGTTTATAATGTGGTGGTATTGATTAATGAAAGTACGAGCTAGCTCCTTCTATGAATAGATGCGAGTTTGGTCTAGTTGGATGTACCATCTTGTAGCAAGACTAGTCAAGCTGTCTTGGAACACATGGATTAGCAACTTTTCATTGCTGGTGTAGGGTGCCATCTTTCTACAATACATAGTGACATAGTGGTAGAACTCTTTATACCATCATACTTTTTAAACTTTAAAACTTTTAATTTCAAAGGAATAACAATATCTAGGACTAAGTAAAGCTTAGCAACATCCATGAAACCATAGAAATTAATTCCCTCCACAACTAGCAACCTTTCGTCAAAGATGTTCATTTTTTTATAAGCTTTCGAGTCCTTTAGAGACTTAACCACTTTTAGCTTTAACTTTTTCTTCTTTTTAGATCATCCAAGTTGAGGACTTAGATTTGCTTTACTGCCTTTTCAGTAAAAACGATATTAACATAACTCTGATAATATCATTGATTCGATGTAGATGACATTCCTGGGTAAGTATACCTTATAAGGAATGTGAACTGTTACAGTGGAATGTCTTGGGTGGATTGGGTTTAATATAGGTCATACCAAAAGGATAAAGAGGATCAACAACATCTTGTGACGAATAGTCTTAAGGGAAAACATCTTCTTCCACGACCTTCCCTTTGTTCAGCCTATTTAGTGCTTTAAAGATTTTGCTAAACTCCTTTGTAAACTTTTTTTGGGCCCTTTCTATCTTTCAAAATGGTTGGCAGTTTCTTGCTCTATCCATCTAGCTCGAGTTCAACTGTTATGTTGGTGGTGAATTGATTGAATGGGGTTCTTGGATGATCAAGCTATCCCTGAACCTTATATACTATATATTTTTTTTAAATTAGTGGATTTATTCATGTACTATTGTGATAAAAAAAACTAATTATAAATGGATGTAATGCATGAAAGATAATGTTTGCCTTTTAAAGCATTTCCAATAAAAATGAACTTTCATTTATTCCACAAAAATCTATTTAAACGGAATCTTTTTTTTAATTTGTAAAAATGTTTGACTTATTCATATTAGTCATTGGCTTTCTCAATGAAGTTCAACAAATGTTGTCCATGCTTTCCTATTGGGTGACCAATATTGTTAAAGCTTCAGCCTCTTCAGCTATTTCTCTTACCTTAATCATTGCCTTGCTTATTTAGGTTACAAGATATTTTATGTACCTTTGCCATTTCAAGTTTTCTTTTTTGCCAAACCAAACTTAGTATGATAATTCCCTATACTCCCTTATAAGTGCAGTGATGTGATTTTCTTACTCATTTAATTTCTACTTCAAAACCTGAACGTGCTCTTTGAATACCTCATATTTTTTTTGGGCTTCAACACATTTATTTTCCATCTGGGATATTCTCTCTTTAATATTTGGTTCTTACAAGTCAATTCAGTGATATTTATATTTTTGGCCTTTACTTGGATATGTAGTTTTTTGCCTTTTTGATGCAATTCCATCAACTTATTAAGGGGCAGTGTCACGTTCTCTAGCCATCTTTTGGGCTCTAACCTCTTACCTTTCCGCATCGATAGTCATCTTCTTACATTTTTGGTGCAGCTCTATCAAGTCATTAATGGCTATATCACGTTCTCTAATGACCTCATCCATTTTAACTTCTTGCTTTTTTATTTTTTTTCATTATTTATTTATTTTTAATGTTTTTGAATCTCTCACCTCAGTTTGCCTCTCTTAGTCTCAAATTATTTTCTTGCAAGCTCCAACTTTGAAGGTTATTCTTTCAGATATTGTTTCACTAATTAGCAAAAATCTCTGAAAATAAACACTAATTTTTTTACTTGTTCTTATTCTCCATGCCACATAACCTAGGGTCAACTTGTCAGCAAAAGAACTAGGATTTACCTTTTCAGGCTTCTTTTATGCCCTGATTATGCTATGAACCTTTTAAAATATTTTAGGCTCACTATATAGGCAGTCTAATTGATTAAACTTATGTATCATAGGGATAAACTATTAAGCTTCATACTGCCTTTGCACCATGAGTGGTGCATAACTTGTTAGTCCCCACAAACCTAAAATAGGACCCCAATTTCATCTCTACATTGATGCACCATGGGTTCTCGACTCATCTATGGAACTAACCATTTCACTTGGTTACTTGTGAGCTTCTGTAGCAAACACTCCAATTCTTTCTTGGTCTTTATCACTAGCCATTTGCTTTTATAGAATTTTTTAATCAAATTTTGATTGTGAAAATAGAGTTCGAAAAAAGCACTCTTTTTACATTTGAAATGGCTATTCATCAACAAGTACAACAATAGTGTGCAGCCCAGAAAGTGCGCATTATCATTTTGTCAATAATAGTTTAATGATCTGATGGTTTTTGCTAAGAATCAATTAAAAATTACATCATCTTTTTATTTTTTTCTAGCAAATCTATCACCTTTATCACAATATAGCCTAAGACTTTAAAAAAGATCACCATACCATATATTGCTAATGTGAACACATTTAGTCTTTGGTCATTGACTCGATGTTTTGCAATGAAGTCATGGAAAAATTCTTAAAGAATACCTTAATGTGCTTTTTTTTTTTTTTTAGATAGGTGAATCTATAACTTTTTTGTCGACTCCCAAAATATGGGCTAATTTCTTGTGATATCCAAGCCTTTGCTTTTTCATGCAAACTTTGTTTAGATGTTGGAGATGCATACTTACCAAAATAGAATACTCCTTTATGGTTGGCTAGTATTGACTTCATTAAAGATAAAACAATGATAGGAAGGATCCCAAAACTACACTATTGCCTTAATAAGTGAATTCTCCACCTTCACTTACAAGAAGTGTGCAAGAAATGTGCAATATGGCCAAACTTCTAACAAAAGGCTTGTTGTTTTGATGGACTCATGTTCTTCCACATGTCTATCAGGTTTTCTAAATTGTTTTGTTTGAGGAGCAACTAAACTTCTTTAGGCAATGTAGAAACATAGCCAAGTGTTAGATAATCTCTTTCTTTTTATTGTATTTTTTTTATTCAATCTTTAACTCATTGGGTGACTCATACTTGACAAATATGGATGAAAAGTAAACTAGATGTTTGGCGGGTTCCATGAAAGCTTTTGTTGGAAATATCTTCAGGGCAGGTATGTTATACAGTTTGTATACATATTTTATGAAAATGCAAAAAAGAAAAACAAACAAAGATATTGATTAGTTAACTCAATATAAGAAATAAAAAAGAAGCATGTTAGCAAAAATAAAATACAATAATATATCTTAAACTTCGAGTCAATTTTAAAAGGTAAGGGAAAACATGGCTTTACCTATGGGTTAGACTCGTAAAGTTAACTAAATGTGGTTTAGGATAATTCTAGAGGTTCTTAAATTGTTCTTTACATCATTGTCCATCACAGACTAATAAGGCACCTTAATCCTTACCCATTATAGGTTATAAATAGAAAAGCTTCAATTTAAGTGAGAGTATTTTGTAGTCTATGCAGAGATATGAAATCTCACAAAAGCATAAGTACTTTACTTTCTTCTAAGAGATGGAACTCAAGTATAGTGTTCATGTTATGCATATACAAGTGAATGACAATATATGGCAAAAAATAAAAGCATAAAATACAAAACAAAAATTTGTAGATTTATGATGTTAGGTTTGGATAATATGAATCATTTACTAGCCTGACTCTCGGTTATCTCCAATGGAGTCTCTAAACTATCATAACGTATAAATCTATAGCCCTATCATCAAATATAAACTTAAAGAGTCACTACCAATCTTTTTTGTTTAGGTGTGATTGAACACCTAACTGAATCTATCACATTTTAAAGAAAAGTCTCAAGTTTGACTTGAGTATCTTTAAATAAGATATTCTAGTCCATGAAACTAGATCTAAGTTCAAGAGTACAATTATATGTGAAAAAGGTTATAGGACCTTCATAATGCCCACCCAAAAGATAATACTAGTTTTATTTCATATTATCCAAACCTTAACTATCTTTGTAATTTGCCAAATAATTTAATTATTGAAAACTAATCTTAAAATTACTAAAATAGTTTGGTAGCAATTTAAGTTAATTTTCTTATCTTAGGAATATTCATAAAAACTAATGTCCCATTCTGAAAAGATTCTATCGTCAGATTCGTTAATATGTTTTTCCATAAAGTAATCATTAGAAAACCAATTAATAAAATTTGCCAATAATTTGGTAGAATTTTATTTCGTTACATATCCCCCAATAGTTTATGGAATTTTTATTTGAAAACTTTTCCATGCAATTTAAAAAAAAAAGTCATTAAATTTGCCAATAATTTAATTTAACTCAAGATTTAAACCCTCCAATAGTTTGGTAGGATTAAAAATTATTTTTTTAAAGAAATTCATTAAGTTTTTCAATTATTTGGTAAGACTTAATTCTAGATTTAAATCTTCTAATAATTTAATAGAATTTAAAAAAATTATTTTTCACAAAATTTCATTATGAAATTCTCCAATAATTTGGTAAAATTCATAAAAAAAAAATCTAAACCCATGAAAATCCTCTAATAATTTGGTAAGAATCATGAATTTATTTTTGAAATTTCTTTTTTTTTAGAAATGTCAATTAAAATAAATAAAATTTACGCAAATAAAATAATTATAAATAAATAAATTACTAATTAAAATCAATTATAAAATAAAATAAAACAAATAAAAAATTACCAAAATGGGACAACTCGACTAGACTTAGGAAATCTGGCTTGGCTGTAGAAAGAAAAACTTGCTATAATGGCTTGAGAATCGAGTCACATAGTGGGTCAAGTCTGAACGTAGAAAAATATGTGGATCTTAGCAAATTAACAACCCCAAAATGCTATTGTTTTCCTCCTAGTATATAAGACCAAAGTCTTTTTTTTTTCCTTCAGAATCTTTATGCACTTTCTCTCTCCTCTTTTAGCTTCTCTGCTTCTCTCTAGAGAAAAATATAAACACCGATGGAATCTTCATTGAATTTTAGAAAAACACGCCAAAATCTTATGATTTTTGTTGGAAAGTCCGAGGAAACTTCAAAGCCATCGAAAAATTTAATTGGAATCTAGATTTTCTAGAAAAATTCTAGAATTTTAAAAATTTCACTAAAAAAACACCAATTCAAATCTTCTGGGCTCCTAGAATCCTCCAAAAAAAATTGACTAGCCCAAATCAAATTTTCACAACTCTCAAATTTCCTAAAACCCTTTTTTTCAAAAACTTCTTCTTTACTTTTTTTCTCTTGAAATTTTCTTGGTTTGATTGCTGTCTATGTCCTAACTGTGTTGATTGCAGGTTTATCTATAAGACACTATTTTGGCTTGATCAGTTTTGTGATAAAGATTGAATTTTTCAAAAAAATGAAAATCCTCTCTTATCACCAAAAAAAAAATTTGAAATTTATATCCCAAAAAATCTTTTATTCAATTTCAAATTTATGAATTATCACTTGAGGATAAAATTTCCTTAATTCAATTGCCCGATTTCATCATTGATTATCACCAACCCTTTATTTAATTGATTCTCGACCATTTGATTTTTCAATTATCTCTTTTTTTTTCTTTTTTTAACTAATCAAAAAAAATAAAATAAAATATTTAAAGATAAATGAAATTAAAATTAAACATAAACATAATAAAAATTTTAAAAATCATATAAAGAAAAGACTAAAAATAAATAAATAATCAAGATAAATAACATATATATATATATACATGTGGGTAAAATAAAGATAAAATCATAAAATAGTAAAACATAAAAATAAAAAATATATATAAAAAATTGGATAATTGGGCATGGATCTGATCCAAGCCCAATTAGTTTGGGCTTAATCGATTTGGGCTAAATTGGTTTGGGCACCGGACCAAATAGGGTGTCTACAAAAATAAATGGACTAATTCTACCATTTGACCAAAGTTAAGGGATGGGTAGCAGAATTTGACCTATATATTTTCATACCTGTTACCAAAGTGCAATTGCATATAAAAGATTAAAAATTTTGAAGTTTTTTGCAAACAATGAAAGTAAAACTTTGCCTTATATTTCTATCTTTAAGTTTATAATTTTGGATAAAAATTTTGTTATATATATGATGAAAGTAATGAAAAAAGTTACTAAATAATATTTATAAATGAATAAATGGACAACAATTTTTAAAAAATTAAGTTCATAATAATTACTTTTTCTACTAAACAAAAAGATGATATATTTTTAATCATTACTTGATTCTTATTACCTTCATTCAATATTACTTTTTTGATATTTTGATGCCAACCTTTTATTTGAAAAGAGTAAAAAATATTACGATGAGTTATAACAATCCAAATAATGTTAACTTTATGTTCTCATCTTGAATAAGTATAAACTATGATATCTTTTCCAAATGAAATATTTGAGTTGTTTTACTCAATCCATATAGCAATAACTTGATCAACAAATGAATGATTATGAACTTGTTGATCTAGATTGACATTTCTGTAATATGAATTTCAAAATCCTTAAAAGAAGATATGTCCTTTAATCTCTACAAAATTTCAACATAAAGAATTTCTTTTAGAATTATCATTAGTATCTTCATAACTTTTGCACAAAAAAATTTATTGTTGTGTTCTCATTTTATTTTGAAGTTTATTACCTAGGTCATAAAAATATAGCTAAAAGTAATATGGATTAATCAACTAAAACTTGAAATAATTCAAAATTTAAATTGAGTATACATAATTGAAAATTTGCAAGTGCACAAAATCATATAAAGTAATAAAGTGATAAGTAAAGTTCATTCCCATGAAGACTTTAATAAAGAGAATTAAGTACCCAAATTGAACACCTTTAACTATATTTAAAAAATAAAAAATTAAAGTAGTTACTAAACTAATATGCAAAACCAAAATAAACAAATTAAATAGAAATTAAATAACTTAAACCTAATGTAGAATTGTGTAAGTAAACTAATGTAGTAGATTTAAGTGTAGAATAATTTTTAAGAGTGCTAAAATAGAAAATTAAACCTAAATTATATGCAGAAAAATTTATGCAATAGCTAAAATAGTGAATAAGAATTAACTACAATGCCAAACAATGAAATTGAACAACCATAAATTAATTCTAAGATATGTTGTAGCTAAAACAAGAATTAATGCAACAAAATAGACCTAAACAATGAACTGAAAACTAAAACTATCAAAGAGCTATAATGCAATCCTAAAAGAACTTAAACTAAACCAAAATTCAAATGAAACTTAAATTGCATGAACACAAATTAAAAGAGCTTGAATATGAATTAAAACAAACTTGAAATTAAATTAAAAGAAAGTAAAAGTGCAAGAATCAAAATTGTTTAAAGAAAACTTAAAAAAAAAAAAACTAGAAGAACAAGAAAGCTAAAGAACACTAAAGAAAAGTTGGTCTGTCATCCTAACCATTATATGTCCTTTCCCTGAACAAAATATAGCTATTTATAGATAGAGAATCCTAAGGGTTGTAGTCTTGATAGAGAGGAGAATACTTCTTCAATTTGGAGAGTTCTTGAATGAAAGATGACTTCTTGAAAAGTTCTTGTTAATTTTGATCTCTTAGGTCAAAACAGAATTTCGATTCTAGTTTGTTTCTTCCATGTAATCTTGTAATATATGAATTTTAACTCCAAAATCTAGTCAAATTGCCTCAAAATTAATCTTTTTTCAATTTTCTAAAATCCTTCCTACACATGCACGAATTAAACAAATTAGGGAGGGAAATTAAATTATTTTACCAAGAAGTAAGCAAATTTCATAAAATTAAGCACTAAAAATAACTATATTTTATAGAGTAATCAATACATAAATTTTATACTCATTTTAAATTTTAATTTAATTAAAATATAATATAATGCACATAATTATACAAATGAACTAACTTGATTTGATTTTAATTGGTTTTAAAAAGTCAACAATTTAGTAATTATTTAAAACTTGAAATGATTGAGTACAAACAAAATTCGAATTAAAATAATATTCCAATTAGAATCCAATCTTTTTTATTCATCTTCCTTAACAATTTAAAAGTTCCTTATTTAATATTTTTTCTTTCATCTTTAATATTTTATTTTTATTGTTTTTGTGGTACTTGAAATAGTTAATTAGTTTTTTAGAATTTTTCTAAAGTGAACTTGCAATTATAAATAATTAAGTATATATTTTTTTTATTTGGATTTAGAATTATTTAAATCCAGCTTTTTAAACAAAGAGAATCATGCACCAATTATTGAATCAAATTTACTTAGAAGAATAAGTGAATAATTGAGTATATTATGAATTGAAATATATAGTAAAACTTGACTCAACATAATTGATTTTTGATCCTAACTCTAACACCATACTTGAAATTATGAAAGTCAAAATACAAAATGATTGAAAAAACTAAATACACAAGTAAATAAAGGTTTATCAGATGAATTTTACTAATGAATACCATTAAATCACTTTTAAGTTTAGTTAAATTATAATTTATAATATTTTTATATTAATTGCAAATGTGAAAATTAATTTGATGAATTTCAATGCTTTAATTGTAATATTTGTTCAAAAGCATTGAAATTTAATTGTAATATTTGTTCAAAAGCATTGAAATTTATCAAATTAATTATCATTATTACATTTAATATAGAAATATTATTATAATGATTTTAAGAAAAATTAAATCATTTGGAAATAGAAATTGATCATATATACCTAAACACACATTTAGATAAAAGTTGAGAGAAAATTAAATCACTTATTATTTCAATCACGGTGAACAATTCTTATGGCAATTTGGTGAAACCCAATCCTGAGCTAGTAGTAGCTCCACTACCTCCTAAATTAGCTAATTCTATTGGTGAGAAGTTTGATTAAAGTGTTCAATGAATCACATAGGGCTAATTGTTGGTGAAAGGTGTGTAATTAATTTGTATTTGATGTAATATTAATTTTTGTTCATAGAAATAACAATTCTAAAAGGAAAAAGAAAAAATACAAAGAGAAATTAATTATAGAAGTCAAGCTAGATTGTAAGAATGATATATTAAAAAATTATTTTAAGGGATTAAAAAAATTTAATTATGTTATCAATGACAAATGATCAACTCAATAAACATACAACAACAATAACAACAATGACAACAAACTAAGCCTTATATCCATAACTTTGAGATCGATTTATGAAAAGACAAAAAAAGAATTAGGTTAGGTCGTAATTTTAAATTTTCTTACATCTCTCACTTCTATAAAAACAACATTTTTTATCTACTTCCTTTTCATCAACTCAATAAACATACAAATAATAAAATCATTAACATATATAGAAGTTAGCCTAGATTGTAAGAATGATATATTAAATAATTATTTTAAGGGATTAAAAGGATTTAATTATGTTATCAATGACAAATGATCAACTCAATAAATATGCAACAACAATAAATTAAGCCTTATATCCATAACTTTGGGGTTTGTTGTATGAAAAGATAAAAAAAAAGAATCATGTTAAGTCATAGTTTTAAATCTTCTTGCACCTTTTATTTTTGCAAAAAATAAAATTTTTTTATCTATTTCCTTTTGATCAACTCAACAAACATACAACTAATAAAATCATTAACATATATATAATTAGCAAATCAACTAAAACAAAAAAATTGAAAGGTAAGAAATAAAAAAAAACAAACAAACAAACAAATATACTTCAATGGAAAGTGTAATTGAAGTGTTTAAAATGTTCAATGAATAATAAAGTTTTAATTGTTGATGGCGGGTGTACAATTGATTTACATTAATTTAATATTAATTTTTATTTAAAAAAATAATTATAA
>NW_019168048.1:7755468-7884753 GCF_002303985.1 Durio zibethinus
TCTCTCCTCTTTTTAGTTTCTTGCTCTCTCTAGAAGAGAAAAATATAAACAACTGATGATCTTCATTGAATTTTTGGAAAAAACACGGCCCAGGAATCTTAGGATTTTTGGTTGGAAAGTCCGAGGAATACTTCAAGCCAGTCCGAAAATTTAATTGGGGAATCTAGATTTTTCTAGAAAAATTCTAGAATTTTTAAAAATTTTCACTAAAAAAACCCAATTCAAATCTTCGGGCTCCGTAGAATCCTCCAAAAAAAATTGACTAGCCCAAATCAAATTTTCACAAACTCTCAAATTTTCCTAAAACCTTTTTTCAAAAACTCTTCTTTACTTTTTTTCTCTTGAAATTTTCTTGGTTTTTGATTGCTGTCTATGTCCTTAACTGTGTTGATTGCAGGTTTATCTATAAGACACTATTTTGGCTTGATCAGTTTTGTGATAAAGATTGAATTTTTCAAAAAATGAAAATCCTCTCTTATCACCAAAAAAAAAATTTGAAATTTATATCCCAAAAAAATCTTTATTCAATTTCAAATTTATGAATTATCACTTGAGGATAAAATTTCCTTAATTCAATTGCCCGGATTTCATCATTGATTATCACCAACCCTTTATTAATTGATTCTCGACCATTTGATTTTCAATTATCTCTTTTTTTTTTCTTTTTTTAACTAATCAGATAAAATAAAATAAAATATTTAAAGATAAATGAAATTAAAATTAAACATAAACATAATAAAAATTTTAAAAATCATATAAAGAAAAGACTAAAAATAAATAAATAATCAAGATAAATAACATATATATATATATACATGTGGGTAAAATAAAGATAAAATCATAAAATAGTAAAACATAAAAATAAAAAAATATATATAAAAATTGGATAATTGGGCATGGATCTGATCCAAGCCCAATTAGTTTGGACTTAATCGATTTGGGCTAAATTAGTTTGGGCCTCGGGCCAAATAGGGTGTCTACAAAAATAAATGGACTAATTCTACCATTTGTCCAAAGTTGAGGGATGGGTAGCAGAATTTGACCTATATATTTTCATACCTGTTACCAAAGTGCAATTGCATATAAAAGATTAAAAATTTTGAAGTTTTTTGCAAACAATGAAAGTAAAACTTTGCCTTATATTTCTATCTTTAAGTTTATAATTTTGGATAAAAATTTTGTTATATATATGATGAAAGTAATGAAAAAAGATTACTAAATAATATTTATAAATGAATAAATGGACAACAATTTTTAAAAAATTAAGTTCATAATAATTACTTTTTCTACTAAAAGAAAAGATGATATATTTTTAATCATTACTTGATTCTTATTACCTTCATTCAATATTACTTTTTTGATATTTTGATGCAAACCAACTTTTTCATTTGAAAAGAGTTAAAAATATTTCGAGGAGGTATAACAATCCAAATAATGTTAGACTTTATGTTCTCATCTTGAATAAGTATAAACTATGATATCTTTTCCAAATGAAATGTTTGAGTTGTTTTGCTCAATCCATATAGCAATAACTTGATCAACAAATGAATGATTATGAACTTGTTGATCTAGATTGACATTTCTGTAATATGAATTTTAAAATCCTTAAAAGAAGATATGTCCTTTAATCTCTACAAAATTTCAACATAAAGAATTTCTTTTAGAATTATCATTAGTATCTTCATAACTTTTGCACAAAAAAATTTATTGTTGTGTTCTCATTTTATTTTGAAGTTTATTACCTAGGTCATAAAAATATAGCTAAAAGTAATATGGATTAATCAACTAAAACTTGAAATAATTCAAAATTTAAATTGAGTATACATAATTGAAAATTTGCAAGTGCACAAAATCATATAAAGTAATAAAGTGATAAGTAAAGTTCATTCCCATGAAGACTTTAATAAAGAGAATTAAGTACCCAAATTGAACACCTTTAACTATATTTAAAAAATAAAAAATTAAAGTAGTTACTAAACTAATATGCAAAACCAAAATAAACAAATTAAATAGAAATTAAATAACTTAAACCTAATGTAGAATTGTGTAAGTAAACTAATGTAGTAGCTATAATTTAAGTGTAGAATAATTTTTAAGAGTGCTAAAATAGAAAATTAAACCTAAATTATATGCAGAAAAAATTTATGCAATAGCTAAAATAGTGAATAAGAATTAACTACAACGCAAAACAATGAAATTGAACAACCATAAATTAATTCTAAGATATGTTGTAGCTAAAACAAGAATTAATGAAACAAAATAGACCTAAACAATGAATTGAAAACTAAAACAATCAAAGAGCTATAATGCAATCCTAAAAGAACTTAAACTAAACCAAAATTCAAATGAAACTTAAATTGCATGAACACAAATTAAAAAGAGCTTGAATATGAATTAAAACAAACTTGAAATTAAATTAAAAGAAAGTAAAAGTGCAAGAATCAAAATTGTTTAAAGAAAACTTAAAAAAAAAAAAACTAGAAGAACAAGAAAGCTAAAGAACACTAAAGAAAAGTTGGGTCTGTCATCCTAACCATTATATGTCCTTTCCCTGAACAAAATATAGCTATTTATAGATAGAGAATCCTAAGGGTTGTAGTCTTGATAGAGAGGAGAATACTTCTTCAATTTGGAGAGTTCTTGAATGAAAGATGACTTCTTGAAAAGTTCTTGTTAATTTTGATCTCTTAGGTCAAAACAGAATTTCGATTCTAGTTTGTTTCTTCCATGTAATCTTGTAATATATGAATTTTAACTCCAAAATCTAGTCAAATTGCCTCAAAATTAATCTTTTTTCAATTTTCTAAAATCCTTCCTACACATGCACGAATTAAACAAATTAGGGAGGGAAATTAAATTATTTTACCAAGAAGTAAGCAAATTTCATAAAATTAAGCACTAAAATAACTATATTTTATAGAGTAATCAATACATAAATTTTATACTCATTTTAAATTTTAATTTAATTAAAATATAATATAATGCACATAATTATACAAATGAACTAACTTGATTTGATTTTAATTGGTTTTAAAAGTCAACAATTTAGTAATTATTTAAAACTTGAAATGATTGAGTACAAACAAAATTCGAATTAAAATAATATTCCAATTAGAATCCAATCTTTTTTATTCATCTTCCTTAACAATTTAAAAGTTCCTTATTTAATATTTTTTCTTTCATCTTTAATATTTTATTTTTATTGTTTTTGTGGTACTTGAAATAGTTAATTAGTTTTTTAGAATATTTCTAAAGTGAACTTGCAATTATAAATAATTAAGTATATTTCTTTTTTTATTTGGATTTAGAATTATTTAAATCCAGCTTTTTAAACAAAGAGAATCATGCACCAATTATTGAATCAAATTTACTTAGAAGAATAAGTGAATAATTGAGTATATTATGAATTGAAAGAGATAGTAAAACTTGACTCAACATAATTGATTTTTGATCCTAACTCTAACACCATACTTGAAATTATGAAAAGTCAAAATACAAAATGATTGAAAAACTAAATACACAAGTAAATAAAGGTTTATCAGATGAATTTTACTAATGAATACCATTAAATCACTTTTAAGTTTAGTTAAATTATAATTTATAATATTTTTATATTAATTGCAAATGTGAAAATTAATTTGATGAATTTCAATGCTTTAATTGTAATATTTGTTCAAAAGCATTGAAATTTATCAAATTAATTATCATTATTACATTTAATATAGAAATATTATTATAATGATTTTAAGAAAAATTAAATCATTTGGAAATAGAAATTGATCATATATACCTAAACACACATTTAGATAAAAGTTGAGAGAAAATTAAATCACTTATTATTTCAATCACGGTGAACAATTCTTATGGCAATTTGGTGAAACCCAATCCTGAGCTAGTAGTAGCTCCACTACCTCCTAAATTAGCTAATTCTATTGGTGAGAAGTTTGATTAAAGTGTTCAATGAATCACATAGGGCTAATTGTTGGTGAAAGGTGTGTAATTAATTTGTATTTGATGTAATATTAATTTTTTGTTCATAGAAATAACAATTCTAAAAGGAAAAAGAAAAAATACAAAAGAGAAATTAATTATAGAAGTCAAGCTAGATTGTAAGAATGATATATTAAAAAATTATTTTAAGGGATTAAAAAAATTTAATTATGTTATCAATGACAAATGATCAACTCAATAAACATACAACAACAATAACAACAATGACAACAAACTAAGCCTTATATCCATAACTTTGAGATCGATTGTATGAAAAGACAAAAAAAAAAAAATCAGGTTAGGTCGTAATTTTAAATTTTCTTACGTCTCTCATTTCTATAAAAAAAAACATTTTTTATCTACTTCCTTTTCATCAACTCAATAAACATACAAATAATAAAACCATTAACATATATATAGAAGTTAGCCTAGATTGTAAGAATGATATATTAAATAATTATTTTAAGGGATTAAAAGGATTTAATTATGTTATCAATGACAAATGATCAACTCAATAAATATGCAACAACAATAAATTAAGTCTTATATCCATAACTTTGGGGTTTGTTGTATGAAAGGATAAAAAAAAGAATCATATTAAGTCATAGTTTTAAATCTTCTTGCACCTTTTATTTTTACAAAAAACAAAATTTTTTTTATCTATTTCCTTTTGATCAACTCAACAAACATACAACTAATAAAATCATTAACATATATATAATTAGCAAATCAACTAAAACAAAAAAATTGAAAGGTAAGAAATAAAAAAAACAAACAAACAAACAAATATACTTCAATGGAAAGTGTAATTGAAGTGTTTAAAATGTTCAATGAATAATAAAGTTTTAATTGTTGATGGCGGGTGTACAATTGATTTACATTTAATTTAATATTAATTTTTATTTAAAAAAATAATTATAAATTTTTTTTCAAAATACAAAAGAAAAATTAATCATAAAGATCAAGCTAAACTACAATAATAAAATATGTTAAAATTTAAAGGGGTTAAAAGAGTCCATTAGTTTAATGAAAGTTTAGGTCTACTGTTTTAAAGTAACTTTTGTTTGTAATGTAGAAACTTTTGAACCCTTTCACCCAAAGAGAAGTAATCATTCAATTATGTAAAATTAGTCAAAGTGGCATTAGTATGCTTGACATTGATTTTCACCTAACTTCATCCAATAATTTAAAGTTAATTACATGTTTGGTATCTGAACTTTAGAAAAATATACAAATTAGTATCTAAAAAAATAAAATATATAATCTATACCATAAACTTTCAAATAATATACAATTTGCACCCTGAACTTTTAAATTATATATTATATTAACCCAAATACTAATTGTACTAATCATATCAACTTATATATATGGTGTTTGATAAACATTATCAAGTTAACTGTTCATTATGCATACTATCAATAATTTTTTCAATATAAATTAAAATATATATTTTAATTTACTTGAACCGTAAAAATGTCTAAAATTAATCCATCATTTTTTGTTACATGACATCCAAACAAAGGTTTTTACAAAATATTTAACATTTTTATTCAACAAACAGTATGCATATAACAAAATTATACTGGTTAGATATCATATAAGCAAGTTAAGATAACAAATTCAGAATTTAGATTAAAATGATACATTAGTTGAAAGTTTTAAATGTAAATTATACATTTTATTTCTTTAGTTACTAATTTATACATTTTCTCAAAATTTATATACCAAGAATGTAATTAACTCAATAATTTAACTATCGTCAGTTTCATGTAATTGGGTGCATTTGCAGATCATCATTTGCTAATCATGTATAGGCGATGATCGTTGATAACTTTCATAACATTTGGTCTCAATCAGTATCAAAAATAGAAGAATTCCATATTCCTGCTAGCTAATGTACCTTTCTAGCTTGCCGTCGATAGTCAATTTGATGTAGCTTTTAAGTTTCAGATTTCCATGAAATTGATCTGAATCAAATTAAGTTAGCAATTAATTAATACTATTTGTGCTATATGCTTAGACTCATGTCAATTATTTTTAGGTATTCTTATTGTTTTTTTTTTTTTTTCAAAATCAATTTGGCTACAAATCAATCTAACTGCTTACATTCCAAAAAATTTAAAAAAAAAAAAAAAAAGATAAGAAAAAACTCCAGCTTCTCCATAGTTTAGGTTGGCTTTAGTGTTATGAAATCTTATGGACTCTTTCACAATTGATAACAGTTGTAACAATTTGGATCAAAATAATGGCTTTTTTATTAATAAATTTACTCAATTTTATTTTATTTTTTTGTATTTTCATTTCATATGAAAATTATACTTTGTGTCTCAATAGAACTCTAAATAAAAAAAAATTACTAATTAAGGTATTTTAATCAATCAATTTTAATATTTTAAAATTAAAATTTTACTAAGTGTATTTTAGTTGATTACTTTTAACACTTTTGATATTCACATTTTTATATATAAATGATAATCAAGGATCAAACTTTATGCAAAGTATGGCTAATATGCATGTAAATGAAACATTTGTTAATGCTAAACCTAAATGCAAGTGATGGATATGAATTAAACTAGTCCTAGCGCAAAAGAAAGACCAAATAACACAAAGTAAACAAAAGGCATAGTATTTGATCGTCCAGTTTGGATTCAAGCTTTAAAGAACTTATCAAAGGCAATGTCAACCTCAAGGTTCGTTTCCACTATCATCATCTCACAAACAAAATATCAAAGAGCATCAGATTGCAAGAAAAATTAAAGAAACAAGAAGCTTAAACCAAATCCGAACAAAAAACAGAAATCTGGAATAGCCTTAAATCAATCTCATTTTAAGCTCAAAATACGAGTTGTTTGGCTATGAAATTTTATGGAGACTTAAATAACTAATTTATGAACAAGTAAGAAAAATTCTAGGCGAATGACACTTGAAATCTAACAAAAAACGTGACCTAACACAATCTAGAATTTCAAATCTGGAAATAGAACAACTCCTCCAAAAACTCATATCTAGCTCAAAATAACTTGAATTTTGCTCTCAAATTTTATGTAGAAGTAGCTAACTCAAAGATGAACAAGTATTAAAAAGCTTGGAG
Source organism: Durio zibethinus (assembly GCF_002303985.1). Next base: position 7,762,553 of record NW_019168048.1, read on the forward strand.
CAAAATTAAACTAAATTGCACATGAAAATCATTTAAAACCAAAGCTAAACTGAATTTGGAAAACAGCAAACTGAATCTAGAGTAGCATCCATTCAATCATGGTTCTAGCTCTCATCTCATGGAATTAGACTCTCAAATTTTATGGAGATGTAACTAATTGATGTATGAACATGTACCAAAAAGAGCTTGGACCAAATTAAAAACAAAATGCTAGTAATCATTAACCAAACAACAAATACATCTAAACCTGGAAACAGAAAACCAGATACTGGAGCAGCAGCTGAACAATTTCAATTTAAGCTCAAAATACAAGGAGTTTAGCTCTAGAATTTGATGGAAATCTAGCTAAATAATGTAAGAACAAGTGCTAAAAAGATTGGAACCAAATAAAACTGAAATGCGCAAAAAAATTCAACAAAGCCACAACAACTCAGAACCCAGAAACAGAGTTTGCTGATTAAGAATAGACAACAAATTTAAACTCTAAATTTATTGTGAAACTAGCTAACTAATAGATGAATAAGTGACAAATCTTACAGCAAACAAACATCAAATGGCAAGCGAAAATTAATAGAACAGTGCCTTAATAATAATAATAATAATAATAATAATAATAAACCTTTGCATGGAAAACAAGGGTTTTAAAGCTTTTGAAGACTAAATGAACATTTTAGCTATAAGGTTAGAAGATTTAAGAATGAAAAGAAAATGAGAAACTTGAAAAACAGTAGCTTAAAATGCATAAAAGATGCTTAAGACTAGAAAAGACTACATGCATGGGAATGTATTTTACATGGAAAAAAAAGCTTGGAAGAGGGATAAAAATGCTACCTCCCTAACTTTCACTAATTTTTCTATTTTTCTCCCTTTCCTCTTTAAGATGCCATCACTTTTCTAATGGCCAAGATAGAAGAAGCCCTTCATTAGCCTTAAAGCTTTCTTTTAAAGAAATCGTTATCCTTTTCTAGCCATTCAGTCAATGTTTATCCAAGGGAGAAATTTGTTTGGTATTTTATTCCAAAATTAAGAAGAATGTTTTGAATGTAGGAAATTAGATCGAGGTTCTTTAATATAAAGGTTGAAATACTCCTTACATTTTCTCGTTGCCTTTATGCACTTTTCTTCTTAACTCTTATGTTGAAATCCATCAAGGGAGGAGATTGATTTGTCCTTATGTGCCAAACTTGGTGACCAAGGCTATGGATGTAGACCCTTGAATGAATGTTCCTTTAATCTAATGGCCTAAATCATTCCCTACATTGCCTTTATCTTTATATGGGGCCATCCAAATTTATCATGTGAAAAGAAAATTTGGTCCCTCTTAAGCAATTTAAGCCATTTTGCTTTTTCGTTCTAGATTTCTCGTTCCCATACCCGCCCCATAAATTTATTATGCTAAAAATTGATAATGAAGACTCTAAATCTAAATTTGAACTTACACTCAAAATCCAACCTTGTTCTAACCAAGTTTATGGGAATGCCCTTAACGTTCATTTTTCGACACTTTTTAGTGCATTGGAAGTCCAACTTTGATTTTTGATATCCCAAATCACATTTTTATTAATTCTAAGCCTTAATAGTCCCAATCAATACAATTTTTAAAAGTTGACCCTGGTTTGATCAAGTTTGATCCAAGTTTGACCAAAGGGTATTTTGGTTTAAAATTTAATTTTTGATCAACTTTAGAGCTTTTCCTTTTAATTTTCTCGAAATCTTTTTGTTTGACTAAATTCGGCTAACTTTGACTTGGATTTGACTAAAGGATATTATGATAAAAAAATTTAAGTTTTGATTAATTCCAAAGTTTTACAATTAAGCTCTTTCAAAATACCATGGTTTGGTTAAGTTTGACCAAATTGACCCAGATTTAACCAAATTTTATCAGACTCAGCCTAGATTTGACTTTTTCAACCTAATTTGACAAAAAATTTTGATTAAAAGTTTTCTTAAAGTCTTTTTGTATTCATTAGTCATCTGTCCTGGTTTCAACAATTTCAAAACTTTCTCTTTGATTTTTTATCTCAAAAGTGTAAGTTTAACTAAATTTGACTAAGTTAACTTTAGAGTTGGCTTTTGACTTTACTTTGACTTTCACCATCTTTTTTATTGTCAAGTCTAAAATCAACTTATTCAAAAGATTAGGAATACTTGTAAAGCATAAAACTTTTTAGAAAAGATCCCGAGTCTTGATTTTAAAGTATCAAAATTAGGGGTGATAACGATTCGAATTGGATTTGGTTCTATATTTTTGAATAATGCATAGAATTAATCATTTGTAATATTCGATCCAAATCGAATTCTGTTAGTTTAATTTGGTTCGGTTCATTGATTTTAAATTTTTAAATTTGTCTTTTATATATTATTTAATATAATTTTTAATATATTTAAATAGATTTAAGTATAAATAATTATTTTATTTTATAAAAATTAAAAAATATATAAAAACTAATAAAAACATATAATTTGATTTTTTTTGTTTTTCACTTTTTGATTCAAAATCTGATTTGAACTTAATACATACATTTAATATCGAACTTAATCCAAATTGAATAAGAAAAAAATTGATCCGAACTAAACCGGACATTACAATTTTGAATCAATTTTTGGTTTTTTTTATTTTTTCTCACCCTTAATCAAAATTAACTAGAACATGCTTGGATAAAAGTAGGTATCCACAAGCCATATCAGTAATTTTAATGAAGAAAATTTGGCAACATTAACAATTGGATTGAGATTATTAAATTAAAATAATACAATGACTAAACTTGTATGAATTATAGTATATGGATTAAACATCTAATTTTGGCATAGCATAAAAACCTTTGGCAAAATTTGACCCCCAACTTTCATTGTATCTCTATTGATTCATATTTAAGACTTAAATTAATTTAGAAATAAACCTAATAATTTTAAATAGTGTAAGATAAAGTACATGCAAGATATATATATACACGAATATAATAATATATAATCATATAATCATATATATTTGTTAAGGGGAAGCAAAAACAAAAGCCTGACTTGAATTACTAGTTATTGAACAAAATTACAATATAAAAATTCTTCATATCCATAATGTAAGTCCTTTAATACACTGAAGTAAGAATTTATTTTAAGAGTCATACGATACTTACCCGATTACTCTCTCTTCTTTTATTTTTATTTTTTTGAGAAACCTTTTACTTCACTTTTCTATTATTTTTGGCTGAATGCCATCTCTTTTATATTAAGAGATGGGTGGCATGTCTATGGTGTTTTAAAACACAAGCATTAATGCCCAAAAATAGTTTATATCTTAAAAAAAAAATTAGTGTTTTTAAAATACAAACATTGATTGCCCAAAAGTAGTTTATTTCTTAAATTAACTCACCCATTGTGGGTTGTTACTCTAACATCTCCCACTCATATTTATTGGGTGTCAAACTCTCATGATTTCGAGAACTTTTTCTTTATTCTTTACATTAGGTTCAAATAAGGAAATAAACCATGCGATCAACATACTTCAAAAGCTCAATTGCTATACAACTATTAGGTGCATATATTAGCTCATAATCACATTTAGTCACTTATACAACTGTTAGGTATGTATAGTAACTCTTAAGTACAAGTAGGGTAAGTATACAACACCTAAACCTATTCAGTCACATTTCAAGTTTCTCACAATTTCTCTTTTATCATACTGCATGACATACTGTGCATTCATAATTATGTTCGATGTTTCAAATATAATTGGTAGACCTGTGAATACAATCAAATGTGACACCACAATGGTCTTTCTTTCTTCTAGAATCTCTCCATTTCAATTCAACCACTATCTAGATATGTCCCATCATCCATGGCAATAATCCAAGATAGCTAACATTGAACTAAAACTTTAAGAAATAGCAAAAAGTCCTTGAGGGTACTAAAAATGAGATCTTTTGATCTTAAAGGTCTTACATAACAAAAATCAGAGATCCATTCTTTTGTTACCCTTGTTGGTTGAATAATGCACATATGGCATGAAACATATGCTATGGTATTACTCTCATTTTCTTAAAGAGCGTATGTTTTTTTATCATATATATATCAATAACATACAGGTGACAGTTCAGATATTCTAATATCTAACTTGAGTCTACAACTCTACTTGATTTCATATAATTAATAAGATTTTCACTTGGCATGTTAAGACAGACTAAGTGAATTGTAGGTTTATTCACTTTAGGTCACAAATCTCAACATTGAGTGACCTCATCTTGATTCTTTACCAAGGTGATTCCATTTTAAACTTAGGCTTTTGATCCATAACTTAAAAAAAAACCTCATCTCCATGGTGTCAAATCATTGAGGTGATTGCCTATATGAAAAGACTAATCATCTGTCTGATATACTTTTTGAATCATATCATATATTGCATATACATATATATGTGTGCATGCATATTAAAACAAAGTACTAAACTTTAATGGCATTAATTATATTCAATATAAGTCAACTCAAATAGGAAAATATCATACATTATTCATATAAAATTGTTCAATCAATACATGTACATCAACATCTATGCAATCCTGGAGATCTCGTGTGACTATTAAATACATCTCTAGGAATAGGCTTAGTAAATGGATCTACAATCATCTTATGTGTAAAAATGTACTGCATGTTGACTTTTTTTTATGCAACCATGTCTCTCACGTGGTTATACTTGGTATCTATATGTTTGGTTTTAAAATAATATTTAGGATCTTTTGTTAATGTGGTTGCAGCTTGACTATCTTAATTCACCAACACTAGGTTGGACTCATACTTCTTAAATTCCAAATGATTTAAAAATCTTTTAAGCCAAATAGCCTATTACATTTTCACTGAAAATGCTATAAATTTAGCTTCCATTATGGATAGTGCTATACAAATATGCTTCTTACTGCTCCATGAAATAACCCTACTATTCAATAAGAAAACATAGCCAGAGGTAGATTTTCTTTCATTTAAATCTCTTTCCCAATCAACATCTATATAGCTAACCAAATGCAAACCATTTCCTCGATAGCACAATGAATAATCCATAGTGCCTTTTAGATATCTCAATATCATTTTAATGACTTTCCAATAAGGTTGACTTTGATTGGATTATGGAGTCTTAGGACAAATTCTCTAGCTAAGGCTTTTGCCTTTCGTTATAAGAGTATCTATCAGCTTGCAGTTTTACATATTGAATCATTTAAGAAATTTCTTAATGTATTGCTTTTGTGAAAGAGCTAACAACTTCTTGAAACAATCTTTAATAATTTTTACACCAAGTATGTAAGTTGCTCTGCCTATGTTCTTCATTTCAAAATTTAAGGACAACCAAATTTACACCTCAATATTATACTCCTTGTCATTACCAACCAACAATATATCGTCCACATAAAGTGACAAAATCAAAAATTTATCTTTGTCTCTTTTGTCATACACACAATAATCCTCATCAATCATGATAAAATCATATGAAATTATCGCTTGATGAAATCTAATATACCACTACCTAGAAGATTGATTAAAATAGTAAATCGATTATAATAGCTTGCACACTTTATGTTCTTGACCTTTGTCAATGAAACCTATAAGTTATTCTTATAGATTTCCTCTTTTAATCCTTTATTTAAAAAGGTAGTTTTCATATCCATTTGATGTAATTCTAAATCTAAACTGTCTTTAATGGCAAGTATTAAGTGTATCAAGGTAATCTCACAATATGAGAGAAACTTTCTTCATAATCAATTCTCTCTTGTTGAGTATACCCTTTTGCTACTAGATGAACCTTATATCTTTCAGTTATCCCATCTAACTTATGCTTATTCTTGAGAATCCATTTATCCCTAATCACTTTGCTTCTTTTAGAAAGATCAACCAATTTCTAAACACAATTTGATCTCATAGACTTTATCTCTTTTTCCATTGCTTTCATCCACTTTTCATTTGTAGAAAATGAGATAATATCTTTAACATTTCTTGACTCTTCTCATCTTGTAAGGTAATCAAGAATGCTTCCCTTTCTATGTCAAAATGATATCGAAGAATATTTCTATAATTACTTCACCTTACTTATGATTTTTAAGAGACTAATTGACCAAATTCATCATCTTTAGTCATGCTCCCACTTGGATAAGATACTATTAGTTCTTAGTTAAGAACATACATTAATTGATTTAGAACTAACAAATCATTTGCTTCTTCAATCTCGTAAAGAGACATTTCTTGATCTATGTCACCTCTATTTGGAAATTCACTTTTTAAAAAAATGGCATCAAAAATTCAAATTCAGTTACACTCCTAATTGAATATTCACCTATGAACACCTATCCCTTTGAATGCTCAAAGTATCTTACAAATATACATTTTTTTACCTCGAGGACCTAGCTTGCTATGTGGATGAGTGGTCTCATATACATAGGCATCACAACCCTAAAGTCTTAAATTACTCAAATCAGGTTTTCTCTCAATCCATAATTCATAAAGGGTGGATGTAACTGACTTAAAAGGTACTCTATTAAGTATGTAGACAACAAGTAATAATGAAGCACCCCAAAAAAGGTGATTGGTAAATTTATTTAGGCCATCATAAACCTCACCATTTTCAGAAAAGTTTTATTTTTTCTCTCTGCAACACCATTTTGTTATAGAGTCCTTAGAATGGTCAATTACCTATTAATATCTTTTTCATCACATGATTGTCTAAATTGATCAAACAAATACTCATGTCTTTGAACCGTTTTTAACGCCTTAATATTTTTGTCTAATTGATTATCTATCAAAGTCACATACTTTCTAAAGCACTCTAATGCTTCAAACTTGTGAGAAATCAAATAGACGAAATCAAAATGTGTAAAATCATCAATGAACGTGATGAAATACTAACCTCATTTCTATAACCTAACATTTATCAAGCCATAACTATTAAAAGATATCAACTACAAAAGAACTTCAGCTCTAGCTCCTTTACCAAATGGTTTTCTTATCATTTTCCTACTAGATAATTTTCACATAATGGTAAATTAACTTTCTCAATAGGGCTTAATAATCACTCTTTTGCTAATCTATCCATTCTTTGTTGACCTATATGGTCAAGCCTAACACTCCAGATAGTCACATCAACATTCATATAAGAATCAATCATAAGGGAAAAGCTTAAATTACCATATAGAACAATATCTAACATAATATGACCACTTAACAAATATCTAGATCCATAATAAGTTATATCCAAATACAAACTTAAACCAATACTATTGAAATTCAAAACAAATCCTAAACTAAGAAGAACAGTGACAGAAACCAAATTTTATTGAATGTCAAGAGCAAAAAGTACATCATATAAGACAAGAATTTTTCCACCACACATGCATAGCTTGCAAGTGCCAGTTTCCTTTACTTTAATCTGTGAATTGTTTCCTACACAGATCCATTTTGTTTCACGTGAAATCCAACAAAAATCCACGAATGCATTTTTATCTTGTGATGTATGTTTTGTGGCTCTTGAGCTACAATCCACAAGGATGTGATTCAATTATCATAACAGTACTAGAAACAAATATAGTACTTTTAGCATTAAGTAAAAAAGCTTTAAAGGTTTGTACCTTTTTTGTCTCATTATATTCATGCATAAAGTGACCCACTTTGCCATAGCTAAAGCACTGAACTCTTAATTTATTCTTCTTAGGATGAGTTTTGAGACTTTGTTTTTGCCAATTTGACCACTTTTTAGCCTCTTAGGAGCTTTTCCTTGTTCTCACCATATGGCTTGCACTTAAAGCCTGAAGCTTTTTTTAAATTAAATGATGCCATATAAGCACAAATACTAGGCTTAAATATTTTCATTTGATCTTCTTCTAGTTGAAAATGATAGGAAACACCCTCAAGAGTCTTATACTCTCAATGTGGGTAAGGTGCACCTTTATGAACTCCCAATTGTATGACCAAGAACGAATAATAGCTTGAATGTGTTATTCATCTGTTAGATTGTGGCCAGCCTCCTTCAACTCATTTATCATATTTGACATCTTTCTCACATATTATCGCATATTATGATTAGGCCACTTCTTGTATGTGTCAAACTTGATAGCAAGCTGTCTCAATTTGGTAACTAAAATTGCACTAAACTTTGCTTTTAGAACACTCCATATCTCTTTGGCTATTCCATGATACCAGAACTCACACATAATATCATCTTCAAACTGTTAAGCAACATAATGCGTGCATTAGAGTTTTTTTTTTAGTTAATAGCACACATAATTCCTAAACTTTGGGTCAAATTTTATATTTATCCTTAAACTTTGAAAAGTTCTAATTAAGTTTTCAATTACCCAAACATGTTTCAATGTGGTCTTTTCATCTACTGGACCATCTAAATTAATGGTAAATCCTACGTGGCATGACACATAATTTTTTAAACTTGTATTACATGAAATTTTTGAAAAGTTTAAACAGATTACATGAAGGAAAACCAAAACTTATTTTTTCTCCTTTCTTTTTTCGTCTCTCCACCCTTCTCATTTTCATCACCAAACTTTCCCATCTCAATCAAATCCCCAACAAGCTCTGACCTTTGCAACTCCATAAGTTTCTTTATCAAATGCCAAAACTTTCATGTCTAAATCCTTATCAAAAGCCATAAGTTTCTTCTCCCAACTCTTCTCATTTTCTAAGTAGTGCTTCTACAGCTTTTTTGTGTCTAAAGTAACCAATTTCAAGAATGCAATCAAAAGCCAAAACTTTCATGTCCAAATCCTTAGATTTCAACAAAGTTAAAATTTAAGAAATTTCCCCACTACTAACAATTTCATTTACAAAGGTAGATTTAGTAAACTTAATAAGTTCACACAAAACTTTCAAGTAATAGGCGGCTATACAAAATGCTACATCTTCTCGGATCCATTTTGTACAATTCAAGTCTCAAAGGATCAACTATAAAACCAAAAGGGCTTTCAATTTTATGATTAAATTCTATAACTAGCAATTAAACCCTTATGAGACTCGATCTTCGAGTTGAGCCAATAATCGAACCAACTCATCTTTTTTTTCCAATGGCTCTTTCAAACCCTTTATCAAGCTCTCAATGCTCTCACAATCAATCTAGGCTTGAATCTTATACTCAATTGAACCAATGACACAAGAGATGAAATGAGTCGAGACTCAACAAGTCAAGAAACTTCTGAGGCCATAACCACGAGGGTTTTGAGGTCAGCAAGGTATTGAAAAGAGTAGAGAGATGTGGGTCTTTGGAGAGGTTTAAATCAGACTCTGTTTCAAGCTCAATGAAGGTTTTAATGGCAAATGGATGATGGGTGGTCAAAGTTTAATTTTTTAGTCTTTTGCCTTTATTTTATGATTTGTTTAAAAATCATTAAAAAATTCCAAGTACTCTATTCAAACAATAAAAAAGTTTCATGTAATATAAGTTTGAAAGATTATCTATCATGCCATGTAAAATTTACCATCAATTTAAATAGTCCAACAAATTGAAGGACTACATTGACACACATTTAGGCAATTAAAGACTGAATTAGAACTTTTTAAAGTTTAAAGATCAATATAGAATCTGACCCAAAGTTTAAGGACCACAAATGTTATTAACTCTTTGTTTTTTCTAGGCCCTCCCATGTTGAGTCATATTCCCTTCTTTAGGCTCATCAAGGACATTATTCAAAACATTAAAAACCTCTTATTTTTTAAATACATACTAGATTTTCATACTCTAAATCTTATAATTGTCCCCATTCAACTTTTCACCATTGTTTAACTCAACAATAATGTTCTTAGAAGCAAAAGCCATTTTAAAGTATAATTCGATATTCAAGAGATATATGCACTAATTAATGCCTAGCATTGCACACTTTTCATTCTACCACAATGTCACAAATAAAACAGTGATAATCATTCACATAAAAATGAAACCAAAATGTCATTATGTTTGTAATCAAATTTTATTTTTTAATGTATTTTATTATCACTTTATTTTATTATGCAAAATCAATCATTTTAAGATAGAACAAATCATTTATCTTAGCACTTTCACTAATCATAAGGTTACCAACATATAATCAATAACATATACATTGATTTCACACATGCAAGTCTTACAAAACATAGTTCGAATCCATAAACTTATTAAATATATATATATATATACATACATATATATATACATACTAAATGTTAACTAAACATGTTCCTAATCATTTTGAGTGAAATGTCTAAGGATAAGGATAGATCTTAGAAATTCCTCTAATAGTTTTGCATTCATATTGCCCATTTATAAAGGTCTATGAATTTTGTATTTCCCATTATGGAGACTTGGGCAGACTAAGAGGGTCACACCTTCTTTGCGTCCATTCTCACGTATTCTTTCACAAAATCTTTAATTAATGTTTTATACTTAGGATAACTCTCTAAAACGTTCAAATATCTTGAAAAAGATTCTTTTGTCAAAGAGTCAAAAGTGTACCCATCAACATTTCATATTTGATTTGATCATTCCTATTGTAATACAGCCATGCTAGATCAATTTTTGGATCATGCCATTGACCTTGATGATATGCCTATCAATATCATCATTTAGATCTATTCAGTATTGCATCAATTCCACCGTCAGCCTTATAGCTTTTAGAAATTATGCATGTGTCCTCATAACAATGGAAGTCCTCACAAAAATAGTCACGATTTTTTATAACAAAATATAAAAAAAAAATCATGAATTCATGAGTCAACACAAGTAAAAAAAAAAGTGATTAAAAGTCATGTCAATCATTCTTGTGTGATCTGACATCCTAAAGTCAATTAAAGATAAAATCAATTTTTTTTATTTTTTTAAAAAATAAAGGGAATTTGAATGCTCTGGATAAAGCATTTGAATGCTTGCTTTTTATTAAAAAATAATTCTTTTTTTTTTTGAAATTTTGCATAAGGTATTTGGATGCCTTATCTAAAAACTAAAAAAAATTGATCCAAAATGGCAAAACATCAATGGCATTTTCTCTTCTTTTTTTTTTTTTATTCCAAGAATTATTACAACATTAATTATATTAGAAACATAAAAATTATGTCAACTCCTATGGATGTTTGCAATCATGCAAGAACATATTATATTTTCAGTTATAAAGAACATACAAACGAATCAGAACACAAGCCAACCTCGCTTTTAAACTAATGTAAGATAAAGTACATGCAAGATATATATATATATATATATATGAATATAATTATATATACTTATTTTTTAAGTAGAATCAGAAGCAAAAGCCTGACTTGAATTGTTGGTCATTGAACAAAACCACAATATGAAAATTGTTCATATCCACAATGTAAGTCCTTCAATTCACCGAAATAAGAATTCATCTTGAAAGTTATACGATGTCTGCCCGATTAGTCTATCTCCTTTTATTTTTATTTCTTTGTGAAAAACCTTTTTTTCACTTTTCTATTGTTTTTGGCCAACTGCCATTCTCTTTTATATTAGGAGATGGGTGGCATTTCTATGGTGTTTTAAAACACAAGCATAGTTAGCCCAAAGGCAGTTTATATCTTAAGAAAAAACTGGTGTTTTTAAAACACAAACATTGACTGCCCAAAGGCAATTATTTTTTGAATTAACTCACCCATTGTGGGCGATTACTCTAACAAATAGGATACAAGATATGATATGAAAAGAGACACAAAAACAACATAGTTTGAAAATAATATATAAGTTACATTTGGCAAAATATATGTTTTATATTTGATGTATCCATATGAATTATTACTAGATAATATTTATGTTTTATATGTATTTAATACAAATTAAATAAAAATATATACATAAATTGTTAAAAGTACTTAAAAACTTCACTTTTCATAGGTTAAGAAGCATAAATTATTACACTATAAACTAACATTTCATGCTCTCAATGGTAATTTAACCAACAACCCAAAAACTAGTGGTGTAAGTGAACAAATTTCAATGATCCGTTTGATAATATGTTCAGTTTTTATTCATTTATTGAGCTTAACAAATGATTTTGAATGATAATTTTATGTTCATTTATTAAACAAATTGAATACAAATAAAAGTTTGTTTATTTTATATTCATGAACAAATTCGTTTAAGAATTTTTTAAAGGTCATCTATTCTGGGTTCGTTTATATTTATTTAGATTTTTTTTTGTTGTTCAGTAATGATAATAAAAATAAAATTATATTTGTCTCCTTTATCCAATCTTATTTTTAGGTTAGTTTATGTTCATTTAAGGTTTATTCATTTAAATTTATTTAGTTATGATTTGTTTATTATTCATGAATATATTTATTTATATATTTATAAACATATTCGTTCAATATTCATAAATAAATTTATTTAATTTAATCGAGCTAAACACATATCAAATACAAATATTATACCATTTAAACAAATCAAACTTAAATGAATAAAGTAATTTTTTTATTGAATACAAAATAACTCCAACCAATTATAAAAATAAACGAATAAATCATAAATATATATTCATTTATTCATATTTAATTCATTTCTACCCTCTTATTAAAATACAAAGTCTTTGGGTTGGAAAATAAAATGAACCGACCATAAAGAAAAAAAACCGAGAGTAACAAATTTCCTTGCATTTTCGAGGCATGGTCCAATTATGTAACAGAACTTAGCATTCATTGCATTTGACTGAAAGGAAAATGAAACTAGAAAAAAAAAAAAAAAAAGGTTTTGTTGGTTGGTCGGTGACGTTTCATGTTTTGAAGGGACACTTCAAATATATATTTTTTTAATTTTGAACAGGTAACGAAAGGTAAAGATAAATATTATTAAAATAGAAGTGGTTAGTGAACCCGAAGTTGGAAATTTCGAGTGTAGAGTACAAGAGGCACCAGGCCAGGCCACCAACCCAAGTTGTAAATAAAAATGCTCGAGTTTATTTGATCAAGACCTCGTTTGGTAAGCAATTAAAAGTTCCAATCCCCCAACAAGAATTTTAATTCTCTACTTGCTGAATATAACACTAAACTACAGCAATTCCTCTCAAAAGTTTCCATATAAATAACGGCGTTATGCATTGCCTGCCAGAGAGCATGTAAATCTAGGCTAAAATCTGATGGCCTAAGGTGATTAACTGATCATTGGAAGATGGGGAAGTTGAGAAAGTAGGTGTATTTTTTTTTTTTTCTAAATTAATTATATTTGGCATTGGATACTCCGAAATTCTGATAGAAGCCAGAACAGTTGAAGTGTATAGTTGACATAAGTAGATAATTTGTATATATATAATTTTTGTTTTTGATAAATTAATTTATTATTTTTATTAAAATTTTAAATAATATTATTTTTATATTTTTAAAATATTTTTATATTATATTATATTATATTATATTAAAAATTATCAAATTTAACTAATCGTAGTTGGTGGTTGAGTCGGTGGGATCTCTTGTTCGCCTTGGTTGGTCCCATGAAACGGGGATGGAAGAGTACGTATAACAGCAAAGATTGGAGAGTCGATTGAATGATAAAAGTAAGGGCAATTGTGACAATTTCAGCTCGCCCGTGAAACAGGCGAGTTTCTTGCTGCTGCTCTTCACATGAATTTGTAGCACTATTATTTCATTGTAGAACATATGATTATGCTACCGTTAAGCCACAGTCAAATAAATAATTTCCCATCTTTCTCCTGCAATTTTATCAATTATATACGAAGTTTGAAGTTGAGTAAACAAGAGGGCAGTTTTTCCTCCTTGAAAATGTAATAGTAGAGCCACAAAAATGGATTTCAACATTGAAAGGTTTTGGTAAAAGGATTCTCTTTTCCCTTTTGTATTTTCCTAGGATAATAATGGCTACCAGTACCAGCTCCTCCACATCCTTCATAACTTGATGTGTTGTCATTAACTAAGGTCACGCTCTCTTACCCACATTCTCATGTCTTTTTATCCGTTCCCTCAATTGTTGTTTTCTCCAACGCCAGGGATTGAACTAGGAATTTTTCGATTGCTAAACTGTCCAGGAAAATGCAAAATATTTGTGTTCAACATAAAGATAAATGCTCTTCCTCAAATATTAATTCAAACATAACTTCTTTATATAAAAAAAAAAAAGAGCACTGTTGGGGCAAAATTTAACCCCCACCACACCTTTTCTTTTTTCACACACACAAAAAAAAGGGGAAACAACCATTGCTTGTTCTATTCCGGTGCCACGCCAGTGCCATTTTGGTCCTAACGAGGACCCCGTGCCAATGACTCCCCACCAATTCAGGAGACATATCACCATGTCTGTCATAGGCTCAACAAAAACTGATTACATTATATCAAGATAAACTTTAGAAACCACATTCATGAACATTAACTCACGGTTAACAGAAAAATAAATAATAAATTAAAATAAAAAGTTGGGTTTATACCCGGAAAAGACAATTCTACAGAGAATCGATAATATTGCATTACAGTATTGTCCAAGATCTGGATTGGCATTAAAGAATTCAACAGATATTGGGCTGGGGTGATCGATGCCGATTATAGAGGACTTAATCATTTGATTTCCAAGTGAAGCATGGCAATAAAATTTCCCAATTCATACTTCAAAAAGTTATTACTCCTCGTGCTTTGGAAGTTAAGAACTTGGATTCTACTCTTAGATGAACTGGAGGACTTGGCTCGACCAGAATTTGATCAATTCTTTGGGAATCAGTTAGTGTTGGATTTTTTTTTTTTTCTTTTTCACGGAGAATATTGCTCTATAGAAAATGATTATGATAACAGGACACCAATTGTTTTGCACAAAAAAAAAAAAAAGAAAGTATTCTCCCTTCTTTCAACTTATAAATGAAAAACTGCTTCAAAGTTAATTTCTTTTACCAATTGTCAGGCAAAATCACAAATATTTAGTGTGCAGCAAGCAAGGCAATTACAAAGCAGGATACAAAATGAAATTAACAGAACTGAACTCCAAACCCAGAAATAAGTCCAACAACGATCACACATATCTGTACTCTTCTTAGCTCAAATCGTACTCTTTTTTTTTTTTCCCTTCTCATGTTAGGCCGAGTTAACGCCTGTTAATGAAAATTGTGAAGTGTGCCTAGGTATAAATATGACATGAAACAAGAAAAGTGATTTAATTTTCGTGAAAAAACCCTACATAATAATTTCTCCTACGAGAAAGAGGACAATATCCATCCTCGGTAGCGTAGCCCAAAGCGGGTGGTATCGGAGGTCATCATCCGCATATTCCCCCCCACCCCACCCCTCCACCACCAAACCGCCACCTCAGAAAGGAAATGTTGGCAAACTAGGTACCCAACCCAAGACATTTCAGCCAAAGTTATCAATAAATATATATTATAAACCTCAAGATACTTACTTTATACCGATAAATGTAAGCATAAAAGCCCAGAAGAGATTATTCATACATTGCTGAGCACAGCAGCAAACTATTTAATTATGGGAATGTAAAACGCGGGCGCAACCAAAATACTAACAGCTAAAATATAACAATTCTGCCCATAAACTGGGGAAGAATAAATAAAGTATTCTATACAAATACAAGTGCAAAATCAAATAGATAGCTGGGAAGAGCTGGCCACCTTCCCTTGCTCCTTTATTGTTCTTTCTTCCAAGATTGATGGGTGGATAAAGAGTCAAACTGAAGTGAAGAGAAAAAAAAAAGATACTCCACAGGAGTCTCAATTTATGGAAGTGTAGCTCTTACTTCTTTCCTATCTGCTCCAAATGACTGCAGTTAAAAAAAAAAAATCATGAAATCCCATCAGTATCAGTAAGGGAGGAAAAAGAACAATTCCCTTATTTCTAACCGCAAGAGCCAGCTGCCATCATCCTATCAAGATGACTTCATACTCCATACCAAATGATGTACCAAAAACAAAAAATACACACAGAAGAACATTGGGCCAGGTATAAAGCAAATGATTCCTACCTCAGCACCAAAACCTTTCACGTACACATTTGTGAAGAGTTCAGAGGGTTCAGGCATTGGACTTTCCTGGAATCAACAAAAGGAAAAAGAATCAACACTGTGAACATCCATTCTGTATACAGAAACTAGACCCTATTTTAAAATAATAATAATAATAATAAAGAAAATCAGACAATTAAACTTCAGTAAAATCATTTAGAAAGAGAATTTCAAAATAAAAATGAAAGCAGCAAAAAATTCCTTACCTTAGCTTGAGCAATTGCATCGTCTACCTCTTTTCTCACCTCCTTCTCAATGTCCTGAAAATTTTTTTTTTCCATATTTTGATATTTTTATTACCATAAACAAATTCCTAACAACATCACAGTGCTGATAGTAACATAAAGAAACTTAAGTAAATTACCTTCAACTCTTTATCAGTGGCTAGGTCATGAGACAATACCAGTTTCCTAATTCTTTCAATTGGATCACGCTCCTAGAAGCATAACGTCTAGAATGTCAGTTTTGTATTAACTTGATTAAAATACAACAAAAAAATCTATCATTTAACAAATGAGTCCTTGGAAAAGTAATGTGAATTGAGTATCAACCTGTCTAACACCACTAATCTCATCACGTGTCCGATAGGTGCTTCCAGGATCAGACATGGAGTGACCATGATACCTATAAGTGTCCATTTCAAGAATCTGCATACAAGCACCAAGAATCAACGTAAATTAATGCAATAAAATATAGAAAACAGTATAAGATTTCACAATGTACCAGCAAACAAACATTTCTCATCAAACAATCAGATAAAAAGCAAAGTGCAATCATTCCATTGATAACAATGCAATTATTACTTATAAGCCCACAAAATTGGGAATCATATATCTTTAGGCATCAAGTAGAATATAGTTTTCACCACATTAAACCCATGCGAGTATTTGCCAAAACAAAATCCCATGCAAGTTAAAGGACCTAAAATCCTTTTTATGATAATTTATAGAATCTTCTTACTTTGAAATAACAAAACCCGGTCGGAATGCCACGTTAATTACACATTAGAGAGCCATAGAATAGTTCTACACAGCAAGCACCTACTATACTTTATCCTGTAGCAAGAAGCATCTTGTAAGTTGTAGGGATTATCCTATAAGCTCCAATTGATTTTAGGATAATATGTTACTTTTGCTTCGTATATGGCAATGAAAACCCAAAAGTATGCATAAAACTTGTGCCTCATATTGCTCTTTTTCTCAGACCAATAGATTGTCCCCACAAACATCTTTTCATCACATATCAGAAGAAAAAACAGCTTATCAGCTGCTTAGTGATTGTCATACCATAATGTCCTTGGGGACTAATTAAAGAAGCTGTTGGAGACAAGTAACAGACATTGGAGATTCACAAGTCCCATAAAATTTGTGTAGCATAACATAGATGCTCATCTTTTCTATAAAAGTTTGGAACCTTTTCATATGACAAGAAGATCTCGAGCATCTTTACAGCCATGAAAACTTCCCAAGCATTTGTTTCCAATGTTTCTCTACCCTGTTTCAGCTCACCTAAAGTGGTATTCATCTTGAACCAGATATAGAACGAACATGCAGGTAAAAAGCAGATGACTCATTGAAATTTCAGGGTGACAATTGAGATCAATAAGTTAAAGGTGCTTCAGAAAATTCCTTGAGCCTATAAATGGGTGGGATTGGTACATGTACATACTAGCTAAAATAGAAAGATTACTCTTTTTTCAGGATAAACTTACCAATTTAAATAGATTACTTTAAGCTTCCAGGTTTTAACTCCAATAGCATGTAGAGCTACAAACTTTTGATAGCTACAAAACAAAGATTTTCCAGTTTCCTAATTCTACTTATCAGCCTCACACAAAGACTTCAGATAAAGCAGCTCACTACTAAAACCATTGAGAGAAATGGAAATAAGAGAAAGGGATAAATTCTCCTCTTTGGATAACCAAAAGAAAAGAAAAGAAGCTATAGATGCCCACTTATCACCTGATCCACTTTTCAAATCTCTCCAAGTACATGCCCCAACGTGTAGCCAAAAAGTGATCATATTTCTTCAATTGTAATTTAATTTCATTTTTCTCCAAATCACTTCTCTAAATATCTAAATAACTAAAGGAAAATAGAAAATTTCTAGTTTCACTTTTCCTTTCCTCTCTAATGCTATCCAAATAACTAAAAAATTATATATACTTTTGCTTCATTTCCCTCATCTATTCCTCTATTAAGAATCCAAACATGCTGTTATGTTAAAAAGGGGCAGTATCAGAGTGCTAGACACGCGTTAGACACCCATTAGCCACACTCATACCACTCACAATGTAACAAGTGTCCTGCATAGATCTATTGTATTATGTGCTGATCTCTTGTATTTTAGCACTTTTCTAATCCAGTCTCAAGGTGTGACCTTGTTCCCATTTTAAGGCTCAGGATATGATACAAATATTCGTGTTGCATTATATGTCAAGATAGAATTATCAGCACTCCAAATTTTGAAGATGTATGCCCGAGTATCATAAGCAAAAAATAGTTTGAAGCAAGCACAATTTCTGAGAAAGAGTTTTATTTCCTAGCTTGCTGTTCAAAGGTTGTGAACTAAAGATCGGTTAATCAGGAAAGGTTTCTAAATGAAACATGAATCTTATCGGTCAAATTGTAGATGAGAAATAATAACATTTACTTTGAGTGTATTAACCGTAGAGGTGACTAATAGAATTAGTTTATAATGTTAAGCATGCACAAGGCGGAATAAATTTGTTTGCTGTAATTATGGAGTCTGTTTAACCCTGAAATTAAACAGATAATAATAGCATATTCTTCGAGTGCGATTAATTACATAACAGAGGTTTTGATTGTTTAATAGCTTTAGATGTAAGCAAGATAACACAAATTAAACACATATTACGATCTTACAAAAGTTGTAAGTGTAACAAAGAAAATCAAAGTTCTAACAAGCAGAAGTGGTTGATTCACACCTTTAAGTAATGGAAAAGTAGTATATGAAAAATGGCTTGCACAAGAATACAAACACGATTAAAAGTCAAGAACTGGATGAATAAACTTACAATTGGTCCATTCTTCAAGGCACGTTCTTTGGCAAACTTGCAAGCTTGCTTGACAGCAAGGGCGTCCATGCCATCCACCTGACAAATAGAACTAAAGTATGGTAAAAAGGTACATTATTGTCTATCATCTAGAACAAGGAATTTTAAACATACCTTATCTCAAAGTACATAATGTTATATCAAAAATTATATTTTTATAGCTGAACAAAAGGTTTTCACTTTATAGATATAGTAGAACACCCTTTCTTATTCTTGTTGCATCAAACCCTAAACCTAAGAAGAAAACAAACTTACATATTAAGAACCCAATAGTATAAGCAGTAAAAAGCCCTAGAGATTCTGCGTTGTTAAAACTTCACTGAATCATTTAAGTTCTAATGTAAAAGGATAATGAGAACAAAACCATCAATATGAAAGTAGTTTCAAATCACTCTTCAGTTTTCAACAGTCAGTATTATGATATCTAGTGGTCATAGTCACTTAAAATACCGCAAACATTGAAATCCTCATTTACCTAAGTCATTCATAATAATAATAATAACAACATTAACTTATTAAACCAACGATTTCTCACCTTCAAACCAGGAACATAATCCCCACGTTTGTAATATGCTGGATTCTTGGCGGCTCTCCACTCTGCTGTCCCCATACCATCTGTACATTTACATCGAATAAATAAACAAGTGAATTTAATAAACCAATAAAATTACATTCCAATTCAAGTTCCTTACAGTGATTATTCTCGCAGACCAAAATTGCAGGCAGATCCCAAAGCGCAGAGATATTCAAAGCCTCGAACAACTGTCCTTGATTAGCAGCCCCATCACCGTACAAAGCAAAGGTCACGGTTTCCTCTTTAGAGTACTTTTGCGCAAACGCCAAGCCACATCCTAACGGAACCTGAGCTCCAACAATCCCGTGACCACCGTAAAAATTTGAATCCTTCTTGTAAAAATGCATCGAACCTCCTTTGCCTCTAGAACATCCAGCCTGGCGTCCCATCAGCTCCGCGAAAACTTCCAGCAGAGACCCACCGCGACCGACGAATGTGCAGTGGTCACGATAGGCGGTTATGATGCAATCCTTTTTGGTTATGGCAGCTTCCATACCGACGGCGACGGCTTCTTGGCCGTCGTAGAGGTGGCAGAAACCGCGGATGAGTTTGGCCTTGTAGAGTGAGTCGGCGGCGATCTCCATCCGACGCATCAGCGCCATGTCTCGGAAGAAGGTAAGTAGCTCCTTCGGATTGGTCTCGACTGAGCGTGAGGGGACTTCGCACTGGTGAGAGATGAAAGGGACGGAAGTCTCGACAGTCATGGGAGTGGTGTCGTTGGAGATCGAGCGGCGAAGAGAGATGGCAAACGAGAGGGGTTTGAGAAGGTTGAAGGAGCGGGAAGAAGAAGAGGCGATGCGCGATAGAGCCATATCGACCGTTGGATTAGGAGACGTAGGTTGGTCGGATCTAAGATGCAAAGGGTTTATTAAGATTGAGCAGAGAAAATGGAGGCGAAGAAGGGACTTCGATGGTTGGCCCTGTGAAATGATGCCCAGGGAAAATAAAGAGTAGGAATAAAAAAAATGTTTTTCTGTGTTTGGCTTTGGCCACCGAATCCTTACTTTGACTCTCCTGTCTTTTTTTTTTTTCCTATTATATATTAGGAGCATTAAAATCATAAAAATCATTGGTCTTTTAATGATTTTTTTTAACATTTTTTTTGTATAAATTAAAAAATTGTGCTCGATAATTTATTTATATTAGGAATAAATCTTATTTTTTTAAATAAATAATATTTAAAGAGTTTGGTAAGTAAGGGAACCGGTGCTGCTGCTGATGCTGCATCATGCGGGTTGGTGGCTTGTTTTACAGGCGGACCTAACACTCCAAAAAAGTGGCTGTTGGTTCCACAAATTTCAGTGTCAGAGTTCGGCAGGGGTTTCTTGGACCTTGGGGAGTTGGACTATCAAATAAACAATTCAGTTAACGGTTTTTAACTAAAAATCCACCATTAGACTAGGCCCGTTAATTTTAAGTTGAATCACTTAAAATTAAATTAAATTTATCAACTTCAAAAATTTAATCATTCAAATTTAATTTAATTAATTTATGAATTAATAAAATAATCAGATATATTTACTTAAATTATATTTTTAATTTGTAATTTTTTATATTTAAAATAAATTTTAAAAAATCATTTAAAAGAATATTTAAAAATCATAGTATTAAGTTATTAAATTAAAATTTTAATAACTTATAGAATGAAATGATATAATTCATGTATTTTTAAATTTTATATTTAAATTTTATTATATTTTAATGAGTAAATAATATACGTGATCCCTAAATTTTGGATCAAATTTTATATTAATTTTTAAATTTTAAAAAATTTTAATTAAGTTATAATTATCCAAACAAGTATCAATGTAATTCCTTCATCTGCTGTATTATCTAAAATTGATGACAAACTAGCGTGACATTACATTTAACCTTACAATTAAGAACAGAGATTTATTATGAGCCTTTTTCATGTGGGTTGAATGGGTGTAGCATATTCTCTTTAGCCCTAAATGACACCGTATGGAGTAAAAAACTTCAAAGTTAGTAACTTTTAGTTTTCGTTCTAAGTTTCCTTTTCTTGTCTAACCTCTCTTTAAATTTCTTTTTCATCAAACCGAATCAATATTAATAGTACTAACCCAAAAACCAATGCTTACCATCACAAAGCCATCCATCACTTCCGTTGTTGACTATTGACATCGCCAGTGATCATTGTTGGTCTCTTTGCTTATGCTAGAAAACTTCCTTCAAATCCTTTCCTCTTCATCGATCGAGACCCAGCTATAACCCAAATATTAACAAATTTAGCCCCTCTTTTTTTGTTTGGAAAACTCAAACAAACCATCAAACTTTGGAAAATTTTACTACCAGACCCTCCTTTTGCAATGCCTTTTTTTTGTGTTTGGCTTTGTTTAATCTTAATGAATTTTACTTTTTAGGTTGAAACTCTTGATTTTCTAAAAACTGATTTAACTTATAATCAATTATTAGGTGTAGTTACTTGTGGATTATAAATATGGATGATTTTGGGTTTTCTTGCTGGTATTGTGGGTTTCTACTAAAATGGATATTATAAATTGATTGAGTGGTGGTTTTTTTAATAATAATTTCTAGTGGATTTTTAGGTATGAGTTTAATGGATTTTTTGTTTGGAGGCTAATTGAATTTGTTACTAAATTACTTAAATGTTTGTTGCCGAATTGCTTCATTTGTGTATGGCTTGATGTGTGCTTGATTGCTTGTTGTTTGTCTCTCTAATTATTTGTTCCCTCGTTTGGGCGAGAATTCTTTTGCTTAAAAATAAGAATAGAATATTAATCTTATTAGTAATACAATTTTATAAGAGTATATATCATATCACTCGAAATTTTTTGTCAATTTAAACTGTTCAACAAACGAAAAAATTATATTGATACATGTTTGAACAATTGAGAATTAAATTTAAATTTTTTAAAATTTAAAGATCAATATAAAATTTAATTTAAAATTTAAAGATTACAAGTACTATTTATTCTATTTTAATTAAAATTTCAGTTCAAAAATTAAAGTAACCAAAAATGAAAAATTTTTAATAATAAATTAAAATTAATTTTATATCCTATCAATTAATCAAATTAAATTAATTCAATTGATTCATTAAAACCAATTCGAAAACTCTTATTTTTTTAGCTGCTATAGTTTGGATTTGGTCGCTCATCACCCCGTCTTCTATCTTGCAGACCTTGTCCGTTTTCTTCATTTGTCTTGGCTTTTCGAGCCGTTTCACCCTTTAATCAACTCCCTTGTAAAAAGATTTTAAATATATATATATGAATTGATATTTGAACAATATTGATACCTGGTGAAAAATACATGATTTACATCCTAAATTTATAAATTATAAATCCTTTTAACCCCAAATTCTAATATTGCTAAGACGCTAACCCTATTAACTTATATTTATGCTATTGAGTAATATTGTCAAGTTATACATTGATTAAGCAAAGTTATCGATTTTTTTAATAAAATTATAAATGTATATTTTACTTGAAAGATAAAAGAATTTCTTTAAAATTTTAAACATTATTTAATACTTTTAATGAACAAATTACATACACGTGACAAGACTTAAACGAGGTTCTCTTTTTATTTTCAATTATTGGGCCAACATGAAGGACTTACTAGGTTTAATATTTTTTATTTAGCCATTCCCAAAAACAAAATTTTCTTTATTTAGGAATCAAAATGATGACATTGACCATGAAATCGAAATATGATACGCATAGAGCCCCTTTTTTATTATATATCTATATTTTATCCTAGTTTTTTATGGTAAAAAGATTCCTATTTAATATTCGTGTAAATCCATAATAGTTTTTTATAATCAATTAAATCTTAAATATTTTATTTCAAATCAATTAAATCTTTAAATATTTATTTTCATCCAATTAATCCCTTAAATATTTATTATCACTTAATTAAATCTTTGTCTAAACAATTAATCATTTTTTCTCTAATAAAAACTCAATTAAAAAAATAAATATTTAAAATTTTAATCAATTAAAAAAATTAGATTATTATTGAATTTTAATTTGCTGATTTCTTTTAACCTTTTGCCTTTTCTATTATATCTACTTTTTATATGATATGATGACGCGGCAAAATAAAAAATTTACTCAATTTTTGCAAGTGTACAGTACAGCTGATATGCACGTCAATAACAAAATAACAGAACTGATGCAGTGCATGTTTCATCAAATATTTTTCCAAAAGCAGAAGAGCCTAAGATGTCGGTGGGAGCAAAAAAAATATATAGATGAATGGATATTGAACAAATATCTCAGGTATTACACCAGTCAGATACTACCTCTATGTACACGACATAACTTTTGAGCCCTCATCCCTTTTTCATCAATATTTCTTATTTGGATGGTGAGATAGAGATATGATTCTACATTTCCACTTACTGTGGCACTAAGGTCAACTCTTTCCATCCCATGCAAAAGCCAACTGACAAAACAAACAAATCTGAAGCAAAAATGTACGGGGATTTTTTTTTTTTTTAACCTTGAGATATTTAATTTGGAATATAAAAAATTGGATTTAACTCTTACGAGAAATTAATATAGTTCCGTTTCTTTACCGTCCTTTAATTCTGAGCAAAGAGAATATGGCAGCAAATGGATTCGGACGTACCACATCTATGCCACTAAAGTCTATGCCAGAAGAAATCTCTGAAATCGCTGTTGCCTTTGTAGTCTGATGGAATCACCATTTGAAACCGTTGCCCGGTTATGGCGTGGACTGTTCTGATTCGAGGCTGGCTGCTGTCTCACTCGGAACAAAAAATCTTCCGTATCCAAAACATAAGAGACCTACCAGCACAATTTCCACTAATTAACTTACTATTTACATATATATATATATATATATATATATATATATATAGAGAGAGAGAGAGAGAGAGAGAGAGAAGAAATACAACCCCAATGGCATCATTAAATTTGATCATAATGAGAAGGAATTTCCAATATGATATACCTTGGAAGAATTGCAAGCAATCTTGCACTCCAAACCATTAACTACTTTAAGTCCCGTCGCCTGGCATGTTGAAGAAAGCTCATCACCACCCCCACATTTGCGTATATTCCTGCAAATACCACACTTAAATGTCATGATAACTCCATGGAGTAAATGTCAACAACTTTGTCTATTACCAATATACCTCTTCAAGAAAATCCCAGGCTTCTCTTTTTCTTCGGGAACAACAGAGAGAAAGTCATTGTGCAAATATGCTGCAAAATTAGGGTCTATGGAAACAGCTGTCACTTCAGGCTTATCATGCCCATAGTCCATAAGCTGGACGGAAAGACGAGTTGGTGTGGATGACTGCAAACATGAAATGTAAGATGCAGAGTGCATGTCAGAGTTCTACATTAAAGATCAAATAAACCACCAATATAAGAAAAACAAAATAATATAAGAGATGGTAAGACTTACACATTCAATACGATATATATTCTCATCATGAAGGAGAACACGAGCATTTTCATGATAAACAACATCAACAAAACTTCTAGATTTTCTTGATTTCTCATATGCATATAGTTGAAGAAGCCTATTGTCCATTTCATCACTTGCAACGGCTTGAAGCTGAAGCAAGCACCACAAAGAAGAAAATTTAAGGTCAGGAACACAGGTAAAGAACAGGTGAATCTTCGGAAAAGAAATTAGCATTACCTGTTTGACAAGTTTATATATCAGCTTATCCAGCGTGAATAGAACATATGACTGAGTTCCAATGATAGCTCGGCAATCATCCTCAAATTTTGTATTATCGGAAGAGCCATCAAGTAAATTGTACAGTGCACTCATGAACCTGTATCAGAAAAGAGTTTAAATGAAACATGTACCAACCACTTTTTAACATTGCTAGCAGCAACAAAAGTTGAACTAAATTACCTGGCATAGAGATCAGTAGGACTTGGATCACTTGAAGCCCTCCATTTCCTATCTGCAGATGATGCATTAATCTTTGCTGATTGTATTCTCTCGTATAATGTCTGTCAAATTTGTAAATGAATTACTAAGTTGGTGAACAAACTATACAACAAATATCCATTAATTGGTGAAATATTAGGACGTCAATAAAATGATACTTACTTGGTGAAGCCTAAAAAGCACATAAAATGAGTCATTTCCATAAAAAACCTGCGAATCCTTCTCGTTCTCATGTAATGCTGAAGGGACATGCTTTGTGAGGGGCTTTACAGTTAGTAGAAATCGTTCTGAAAATGGTAACAATGTTCCATCTCCTTCCACATCATGGGCATCAGCCATCCCTTCAGCCTCACCTTCACTCTCTGGTTTATTATCATGTTCGTCATGGTCTATATCTTCCCCTCGCTCCTCCCTCGATTCACCTTCACCAGAATCACTTCCAGAAACCTCACCATTCTCAGAAGCATTCTCACTATCCTCTGATGTCCTCTGAGCACTTTCCTCACCTTCGTCATCAGCATCAGCATCATTCTCTCCCTCAGCCTCTCCACAGCACACTTCTTCCTCTCCATGTCTCAGGTATTGACTGTTTGCTGCACCATCTTTCACCTTACAGGTGGTATCCAAACCAGCTTCTCCATAATCGGCAAAATTTTCTTCCTCAAAATCCCCATTTGGGGATAACTCACCTTCTTCCCTTTCAACCTTAAGTTGTCCAACAGATTCTTTGTTATATCTGTGACTTTTAATGCTTTCTGTCATCATCCCATTTCCAGATAAGATTGGTCTAGAACAATCGCCACCCTGCAGTATTATTATATAATTCAGCACAATTTTTGACAGTAAGATTATAACTGTCAAAATCAAAAACCTACAATTTTCTTCCCACTAACTGTCTATGACTTTAGTCAAGCTGGACTGTCCAATAAAAGAAAATATGCTGGCTAATGCTTTACTTTTATGCACATCTTCTATAAACAGTAATTGATACTTTTCAAAGAAACCATCATAAAGTCATATAGCAGACAATGAGGAAATTCTTCCAGTCAATTAAATACCAAAAAAGAAATAGCAGGAGATGAGCCATTAGGCATACAAAGTCTAAAATGATAAACCTTAAGATCATTTAAATATCCAAATGGTCAAATGAAAGTACATTTTGCTTAGTTCCGGTATCCATTTCAAGAAAGAGCATCAACCACTGTGGACATATTGTTGAGAACAATAGTGAAGCAAAGGAAATTTGTCCCTCATCTCAAGGATGCATTGAAACTGATACCCAAATGAATTTTGACATACCTCTGATGAAGGTAAATTTTCGTTACTTGACTTTAACTCAGGTCCACCAGCAGTGTTACCAGGTCTGTAAGGATTGGCACTAAGACCTTGCAACAAAATATATCTCAGCGTTCTAGTTAACATTTTAGGACAAATCAAAAGAATAACAAGCGTGAGATCAAAATGAAACTATTTTAAAGGCTTAAGCAAACCTGAAGTATTCTCTATGCTAGTTTTTCCATTCCTTCGCTCCACTCCAGCAGCAAGAGATGCATTCGAATTAATTAATTGTTCACCAGAACTGGCTTGTTTACTGACCCCTGATCTTTCATCACCATTAGCTGGATTAACCTGCTGCATTCTATCTTGTTGAGGAGCATCACAGGAGGAATCATTCTTATAACCAACACGATCCATATCGGTGGGACCATCTTGTTTGACACCATTATCCCCATTCAACAACCACATCTTATAAGAACTTGATTGCTCAGGTGGAATAATTTCATCTCCATTTCTGGAAGGATTTGAATGTTTGGAATCCATGGCAACAGTACCATCACCAGGGCTCCCTTCACTCTCAACAACATTAGCACTACCATTTTTTACATTGTTGTTCTTAGCCTTCACAACATCTTCGGTGTCCTCCGCTCCCTGAGGATGGGAAGGAACACCAAGCATTGGTTCCAAGAAGGTAGTCCATATTTTCATTACTTTATCCAATTGTTCAGTTGTACACATTTCTCCACAGGAATATTTGATGAGCTGATAAAGATCTTCATGAATTTCAGGATCAGGATATTCAAACTCCAAATTTGGAACAACAGGTCGTCTGTTGCCAGCAGCAATAGCAAGAAGCACATCATCTTCTTTGCGCTTCTTCTCACTGATTTCTTTGATCTCAGCCAACAGAGCTGTAACAAATATGAAAAATGGACAATGAAAACAGTACAGATAATATTCAAGGAAGCTAAATATTATATAATTATTCAGTTAAAAGACCAAGTTTTATAATTACTCAGAGACAAATCTATACAACGACTTTCAATTAGCAAATACATTTCCGGTATAATAGGACTTTAAAAGTGCTGAATTTGTCCTGAATAAGCCAAACAACTAAAAAACCTTCAGAAAGAGATGCTGTACATGTAGTTTCAGAACCAGAATCGATCAAATATGCATGAAGTTACTACCCAAAGCATGAAGAACAAGAGTACACATGAAGTCACTGATAAATAAAAGTTATCAAGACCAGCTTCATTTAATATGGTAGTCCGGTAATCTCTGTTGGTATCAATTCATGGTAAATTTCAAAGGACTATTTATAACAAATGAAAATCCCATTGCATGCAAATATATTAAATATATAGTGCAATATGATCCTCCTAAGTACCAACACATTCAATTATCGAGATCTCAATCACTTTCTAATTAAAAGGAAAAAGCTGAAGATACCTTTTGTGCTTAAGTTCTTGGAGTCCTGCTGCTTAAAATAGAAGCTACGGTGGTCAAGCGATTTATGATAATTCTTAGCATAGATTTCAGCCCAAACTTTACTAAAATCAGAACGACATCTAGCCCATTCTTCTTGTTTCTGTTTCAAGCGGGTCAAAATAACTGGCAAAGCAAGATGGGCATTCTTCCTTAATACATCCATCACATCAAGTCCATGGTCACCATATAAACGTTCAATGCATCTAAGATTCAGAGCTGCAGTGACATTCACAAGAGAAAAGCCATTAAGAAAAGAAGGAAAGGGTGTGCTATAAAATGCATATGCAGATAATTATTCATTGTTAGTCAGCTTATAACCTGTAAAGTGCTCCTCGATGCGAATTGGACTGTCTATTTTGATGGTATTATTGTTAATTTTTTCTAACAGTTCTTCTACTCGCTTGGTCGTTACGTTCACAGACTCTAACAACATATCCAGTTCAAACCTGACAACATAAAATAAAGATATTAGTGATTCCCAAATTAATTAGAGTTAATTACACTTTTGGTACCTGAACTTTGGAAAAATGTATAAATTGGTACACAAACAATTAAAATGTACAATTTGCACCTTGAATTTTCAAATTATGTATCATTTTAATCCAAATTCTAATAGTGTTAACTTAACTAGTCTATATTGTATCTAATCAGTATAATTTTGTTATATACATGTTATTTGTTAAATAAAAGTGTTAAATATTTTGTAAAAACTTCATGTGAATGTCCCAAAACAAACAATAATTGAGAGGAAAAGCTCAATGTGCAGAGAGAGAGAGAAGAGAAGCTCAACTATAAATTTATAGCAAAAGCTTTAAGTGATGCCATAAAACAAAATAAAAAACCCAAATAGAGCTAAAGTGAAATAAAACAACCATCCAAATATAATAAGGCAGGGCATTGGCAAAATGCAATCATCAGCTAAGGGAAGGTTCAACCTGTCATCTTCACATCGAAAGAGGCTTTCTTCATACTGGTTTTTGCGCATGTGTTTGAAAGAGTAGTCCTCACTCCCAGAAGTGACAGAAACCCAATGTTCATTGAGAACTTCAGAGCCTAGCTCTGTTCTCTGGCTTGCAGAAGGTATTGGATACTACAAGGCATTAGACAAGCAAAGTAATTAATAACAGCACCAACATATCGTCTGGATCAAAATAACAAGGACGAGTAAGAAGCAAAAACTACATACATTCTTGGGAAGAAGTCGATAACTAGGAGTGCACCGTTCACAGTTAGAGAGGTCAAGTTCATTAATGGGTTTTCCCATGTATTTATCCTTGCTGGAAAATAAAGAAACCCTATGAGTTCCTGCATCTTTATTGCCAAAGGAACTTTTATCAAGTCTATCCCTTTCCTGAGTTTCACGGTCTCTATCTTTGACACCATCATCCCTCCCACGATCTCGATCTCTATCCCTGTCCTCCATATTAACTGATCTAGGTAACTGTCCTTCATTCCGCAAGAACTCTGCAAGCATAATAACTTGCTAAGAACTTTGAACTAAATGTTATCAGCTCAAGTTGGTTCCATATGCAATATATTGAAACTCAATCAAAAGTAGAGGTTAGCTCAGTTCAATTATGATGCTCCATTAGTTTTGTCTAACATGAATCTACAATTGATGTTAAGACTGTAATAGTGATAACTCTGATTTGTTATAAACTATGTGGAACTCTTAACTAAAGTTGATAAGAGGAGTAACAGATAGTTTTACTTACTTTCACTAACAAAATCAGCAAGCAAGCCTTCTGCATAATAGGATTTGATTAGTCAACACTGACAATGCAAAATTTATATCAGAAAACTTAACGCTTTTGTCTCAAATACTTACCATTCTTCTCACATTGCACCAAAAATTTATTGAAACCATCCATCAGATCTGGGTATCTTCCAAGTAAATCACTAACCTAACAAGAAAAAGTTTCCAGAAGTTACTAGTTTCATTTCAGTCATCTCCAGGAATTATAGCAAACAACATTGATCTAAATTATGATTTTTTGGGGCACAAATACTGTGATGTTGAACCTCTGCAAAGAGCTTTAAGTCATTCAAAAAATGCAGGAATACCTTGAGCATTTTTCAGTTGAAAAACATAATAAAACTTAAAGAGTTGCAACTAAAATATGTAAGATACTACGTGAATCCCTCCAAAAAGAACTAAACTACATGAATTCCTTATAACAGCTTATGATGAAATTTGTACATTACAACTAAATATGTCTATTAACCATACCAGTAATTGCAATTGTGGGCGTGAGATTACTTCATTACTATAGATATGAAGGCACCTCAAGAATTCCTGATAATCATCAGGACTTTGTAACTTCTCCTTCACTTTATTGCAGAAAGCAAACTCCTGATTATACACACCTGATATGGAATGAACCAAGTCAAAGAAGTAAAATGAGAAGGCAGATCAAAAGGCAAAAGATAAAGATTAGAAAATTTTACAATAACCCAATTTTTTACATGAAAATCATACAGATGAGAGTTGCCATGAAACGAAAACATCCATTCAGGAAAAGCATTGCTATTCACACAAATGACATCTCCCTCATAATACTTCCAGGAACAGTAAAAAAATACAAAGGAACTTAAATAAAGAATAGATCTGTCAATGTGCATAGAAGACTCCACAAGAGAAATATTAAATTAATATTATGTTAAAAATATATTTTATAGGATAGAAATGTCTTAAATGAATGATAAACACTTATTTATGTTTTATTATAGTCAGCCATAGCTATGCATTGTTTAACTGAGAAGTAGAAAACTCACTTTTCATTGCATTTTTATCATCATATGCAGGGCCATCCCCAACTTGATGAAATTGTTCAACAATTGAGTCTTCACCCCTATGAGCAGGTTTCCCGCTCCGTTTGTGTGGAAACCGCATGTTGAAGTCTCTGCTGCCATCATTTTCGAAGTCTTGATCATCATGTTCCCGGTCTCTCCTATCTCTGTCTTCTCTCTTGTCCCTTTCTTTTTCACCATGCCTCCTTTGCTCTTTTTCTGCTTTCATCATAACTCTATCATGATCTGGATCAGGGTGTTCCGCACCAAGGTCATGGCCATCATGTGGAGCAGTAGTCCTATCATTCTGCCAGATATTCTCATAAATCAAATATTAGCTTGATTGTCGATATATAATCAGAAGAGAGTTAGGGAAGGCTAAAAGAAACCTTGTCAGCAGGCACTGCATGCATTCCAGGCATAGCAGAACTCCTATCTCGGGGGAAAGATTTTCTACCAGAGGAAGTACAATGGTTAGAGGCTGTTGCTGAGGTATCAGGCAGAAAATGAGTGAATTCCAAAAGCAGATCAGGGTGATCTTGGAAAAGAGCAGCAACCTATAAGGAAGTATAGTTTATAATCATCAAAATCCAACATTCTAGGTAATATATAAAACCATGCAAAATTGCAATAAGGCAAAACAGAGAAAATAAGGAAAATATAACCTAACATACCTCCTGATAGACCTCAGTGATAGATTTGTTTTCTTTTCTATACATGTTCAAAATGTCTAAAAATGATTTATAGACACGGTCATCACCTTGAAACCTTGTCTGCAAGAATCCAATAACGAGATCACTAACTTTATAGGCAAAAAACTTATCTCATAAAATTCAGCAATGACACAAAATTTCTACCTTAATCTTGTTCACAAAATTGATAGCTTCTTCAAACTCCACCGGCTTCTTTTGGGGAGGTTGTTCATCCTCTAGTGGGAGGGTGATCTCATATCCTTTTGGCAAAAAGGTATTGAAACCCAATATTAGGTCTCGGTAACCTTTAAATAACTCCTTCACCCTTGCTATGACACCCGCAGTGTCAATTCTACACTCAACATACCATTACCACAAATCAGAAAATTGTTTCACACAAACATTACCAAAGGACAAAGAGCAAAAGTAAAATAATAATAATAATAATAATAAAATGACCAGACCTTTGAGCCTTGAAGTCTTTCATTACTTCAAGAAAGTCATCATATTTCTCCCTTTTTTCTTGAAATATGTCTTTAACAGCCTTGAGATACGCCAATGCATCATTTGTCGTCAGTTTCTGAGTAGCTCCAGTCCCCCCCACCATCTGCTGTTGCCCAGGGCTTCATCATCCAAAAACATAATACATCGTGAGATTAAAGAACACTTCAGGTAAACCATTACATATTTATTCCACATGAAATTAAAAAATATTTATCATTATCACCTGAAAAAGCAGATCAACGGCTAGGGACATTTAACCTTTTTTCACACACAATTAAAACCTTATCTTAAAACTATATAGACTCTTCACAGAAGAAAAACTTGAAAAGTGTCCATCCAGAAAAGAAAGAATATTTACTATTTTTGCTATCTCCAAACCTCTTTAAAGAAAATGAAATATTTCCGACCATAATTTTTAGAAAACCAGAGACCTAAACCAAAACAAAAAAGATGATCTTTTCATCAAAGGTCAAAGATAATTCACAATTATGAAACAGGTCGAACTTATATAAACTAAAATTAAACAAGCAAAAACACTAATCAAATCCACTAACCCAAACAACAGAAAGAAAATCAGCAATAGTAATTGACATGTAACAATTAGAATCTTAATCTCATTGTTAACTTTCATAACGAAAACATGAAATTAAAATATATATATAAAAAGAAGATAAAGTTTCATTTTACCCTTCTCCTCGAGAAGAAACCACCGGTCTTTTAAGTTGAGAGCCGCCGATGTAAACCTCATCTCTAGACCGCTTCATTTTTTTTTTTCAAACAAAACAGAAACCTTTTTTTTTTTTAATTTTTCTTAATTTTCACCAACAAATCATGCTTTGAACTTTAATTATCTCCAAAAAAAATTCCTACAATCAACAAAAACACAATCGTTAAAACCAAACAAACCAACACAAAGTAGATCTCAAAACCAAACAGAAAATCATCAAGCAAAGAAATTTTCCCTTCTCCTCACCTCTCCAACAGATCACCACCAAAAAGAAAATTTTAAGTAAATTCACATTACTTGCAGATAAAGGCACGCTAATGAAAATAATTTCCTACACAGAGAAAACGAAAAATAACTTTCATTTTTTTTAACTGCCTAATTTGTAAAGATTAAAAGAAAAAAAAATAGTCTTCCTCAGCAAACTATCTTTCGAGCAAGGAAAAAATAAATATAGAGAAATTATAATTTTCAGATGTATGGATTTTATTTTTTGAAGGATTCTGGTGATTGTATCAGAGACGTTTAAGAGAGGGACTTTTACGAGTTAAAATTTTTTTTTTTCTTTTTGGTTTCGAGAGAAATAGAGAGGAAACAATGTTTGTTGTTTTGTTTATTGATCTAAACGGGGGAAGAGGATATAAAATCCTAGTAGGAGGAAGGAGGCGTGGGATAGTAAATTTCACGGCCATTAGCCGGTTGCTTTTGAGTGGATTTACCGGGTACAGGCGGTTATTGTTGAAAGGGTATATACAAAAAATAAAATTAGGGTATGATTAGGGATTTGTGAGAGTCAATTAAGAGCGTACTGAGCACGTTCCTGTTAATTAGGATTCGGAGTGTAGTGGCAACTTCGATAATTGGTTAGAGATGACGGGACAAAGTGGGGAAATGAGGAAAAAAGGGGAAATGTAATGTAATTTGATCATGGGACTGAATTGGAAAGATCCAAGGCGCTTCAATTTCTATTCATTGGTTGCATTCGGGTGAATTTAAGGTTAGAGCAAATGGATTAATTTGATAGGCCTTTCTCTTTTATAAAAGTATTGTAATTTGAGTATAAAAAATAATATTAAGATTTAAATCTCATATTTATAATATGAATGATTATATAAATTAATTAAATTAAATTTTAAAATTTTTCTTTTTTATAATTTGAAAAAACAAATTATTATTATTGCAATTTCGTAGCTTTGGGTTTGATACTAATTGAAAAAACAAATTATTATTATTGTTGTTAAATTGGAGTGCATGTATGGATTTTTTCTAATTCGGACGGTGGTAACAATTAGGCTTAAAAAAAAAAAAAGGGATAACAGTTAAATTGCCTAATATATTGAAAAAATAATGATTGTTTAATTTTGACTGCTAGATTTGAAATTGGACGTTAGAGTTTTAACTGGAAGCGAAGGGCTTGGGCCAAGGCTGAATCAGTGGCTAATCCAAAAAAGCCTATGAGCCATTGATAAAGTGAAGGCCTAAGCCCTAATACTGTCATGGATGCATAATATAAGCCCAAAGTTCTATAAGAAGAAGTATCTGCCACTTTAGAACATTGGTGATTCGAGTTAACCGGGTCTTGTTATTGGATGTTTCAACCGTTTTGAGTTAATTGTTGCCTTGTTGAGCTAGAGCTCCTCTGGTATTGACCGGAGGGTTTGGGCCATCATTGGGCTTTAACTTTGAGGACTTGGGTATTTCTGGTCATTGTTAATTGTAGTGAGTTTGGTTATTGTTTGAACTAAAGCAAACTCTTTGCATGCATTTTAATTGATAAGGGGTAGACGCTGTTGCTGAGGTATAATTATGTGGCAGGAACTTAGCTTATTGTAGAATCAAAACAAGGTTATCTGTGGAAAGAGCAACAACCTACAGTTATTTGTACATCCTATTCCTGAGCTACTCCATCAAAACCCATAATCCCATAAAGACATATAAATCGATGACCCAAAGAGGAGAAACGAGGAAAATAATAAGCAACTGTAAACCAACATACCTCCTTGTATAGCTCAATTGTCAGACTTGTTTTGCTTTAGCTTTGGGTACTTATTTGACTATTAGAATTTAAAGAATATACTTACAGATGGACCTTCATTGGGTAATCCTGGCTGGCCTAGTTGTGGATGTTTTTCCCGAGCACATGGTGGTGATTTTAGGCTTGGCTTTTCCGTTAATCTTGGTTCACCAACCAATAATGTTGCTTAATTTCAGGCTGTCAAGCAAGGTTTTATTCGATTAT
The DNA here is from genome assembly GCF_002303985.1 of Durio zibethinus. The sequence continues at coordinate 7,797,810 of NW_019168048.1, forward strand.
AAAGTTCATATCCATTGACCAGAAATTTCAAATTGACTCTTCCTTTGTTTTTCAACTTTTATGTAAACGGATGTAAAAAAAAAAAAGAAATTTAGGCCTTTTCTTTCCAATGTTATGAGACTATGAAGTATTTATTTTGTTAATGTAAATAATCTTTAATTAAAATAAATAAATAGATAAATAGATTCAACTAATCACAAATAGTCCTATCAGTTAGTACGTACTTTGATCTTGTTTGCCAAATCAATGGCTTCTTTAACTTCCCTTTACAAGCTTCTTAGGTGGATGTTGTTTTCCCTTGGCCTTTAGTGGAGCTTGTTTATCATCTCATATCATATTCCGTTGGCAAAAAGAAGTGAATTAGCTCTGGATGCCCTCTGAATATTCAAATTAGAATGCTACAACTTGATTCATGTTATGTGAGTCTTTAATTGACTGAGAGTTTGTTTAACGCTAGAATAACTTGTGGTCATACTAAATTTGGATTTATATATCACTTATTAAGTAAATATTTTTTTGAAATTACAATTATAATGAAATATTATATTCATATGTTCAATTAAATAATTAACTATTATATTATATTTATATAATCAATTAAATAATAAATTAAAACATAATTAAACAATCAATTAAATCCACATGCAAAATTCTAATTTTTTTTTTTTGTCATTGGCACCACTAAATTCTTGGTTATATTATATGGGTTTAACGAGAGAGTATTAGAAAATAATGTGACCTACACGATGATTCAGTTAACCAAGATAAATATATTAATTAATAATTAGGTGATATTATCTCAGTGAATCCAATTCAGGTTATAATATTCTAGTGATAGCGGAGATAAAGATAATTGCCCACTATCTATAAAGGTGAGGGTTTGTCAGATATGAATTGGTAGTGTAGTTAATTTTATATAGTACCCGTGAAACTATCTCAAATGTAATTACCATAAAACGGATTTAACGGACTGGAAAACACATATCAAAGGGCGAGACAATGTTTGTGTGTGTTTTGAAACAGGAAATAATATTTCTTGGAAATTTATGGCTGAACAGGTGGCCTATCATTCGTGACCACTGTCATCTTAACCGTTGCAAGGCTGAAATCATTTTTTTTTCAGGTGATCTTAAAAGTTGCAAAATATCTGTACCATTTTCAGCTTAGCTTATACCGTACATTTTAACGATTACATCATCATCATCGTCATAGGTGTTTTCACCGTTACTTTCCTTCTCATTTTAAGAGGAGGTTTAGATTTTACCGTATTTTTAATTTAATATAATTGAGTTTATTGTATTATTAATTAAATTAAATTATTAATTTTAATAAAATTTATTTAATATAAAATTTTTTAATTATAATTACAGTAATTTTTTAAATTATAATTATAATAATAATTATTATTTATTTTTAATTTTATCATCTATTTAAATAGAATTTAAATTCTCAATTATGTACGGCAGCATCAAATAACAGAATAATAGAGTGATAAAAGGTCTGAATCATCATATCTTTATTAGTTGGTAAGTTTCTTTGCCTACCTAAATCACCCACTTTTTTTAAAAGGAAAAACATCTTCTTCTTGTTCAATAGCATCGTCTCTTTTCTTTGACTGCAATCTTTCTCATAATTAATTTAATTAATAAAGATAAAATATTATTAATCTCCATGCTTTGATTTTAATACTCAAATCAACCAATTTTTTAATAATTTTAAAAATATGAACTTATAAAAGAAGTATATATAAAAACTATATGTGCATTACAACTATCATCATGCCAGCACTTACGTAAAAGCTATATTCTTTGCTTAATTTTTTTTTTTAATACAAAAATCTTTCCACTCGCAGTAGAAATAAAGCCAAACCAGTCTATGATTGTTCTGCAGATTCCATGTGCAATTATGAGGGCTGATCGATGGTAAGTATAAAGCTAACAACCATGAAATCGTGACAGAGCCGCCCCTTAAAACTGGACCACTACCAATCTCTGGTGTTCTTCAAACTCTAATGACATGCTCATCTGGATTATAATGGACACTCAATAATCTTCAAAGTCTTCATATAATTGAATTTTATTTTGGTGCTCTGTCATGTTTTAGGCTCATTTCTATCTGGATTCCAATGTGACTGTAGTTTCCTGTCTCTAGATTCTTGGAATACAAAAATATTAAACTATCATCAGTTTTGGTGTAGCCTGGAAAACAACGACTGTTGGGATTGTTGGTAAGCTGAAGATAATGAGTTTTACGCCTAGGAAAATTTATGGTGGATTGGTGATAAGCTGAAGAGTTTGGTTTGGGCTAAGTTAGAGGCAAGTCAAGTCAAATGAATCTTTAACTACAAAGAGCAAAATCTTAGGAAGATGGCTACACCAACAAATTAACATGTTACTCATCATCAAAATGGAATAATGAAAGGGGAATGGCAAATGGTTGATTACCCATGTGACGCTGCTTTTCTTGGAGCTAATGACTTGCTTGTGGATGAAGAGGCTTTCTCTCTCATAGAGAGAGAAAAGTGGACAATGATAAGTGTACGTTCGACTCGATGATATTCTGTCCCTTTTAGACAAGCCATAGCTTTCGAATTTCAATTAAATACCTAAATTCGACACTATACTAGCTTCTTATATGATCGATGGCTTTGAACCAATCTATCTTAAAAGATAAATCTTACGGTTCCATGCGTATATGTTATTTTTTTTATATTTTTAAATTTATATTTAATAAATATTTTTTAAGGATAAAAAATTCAACTTTTTTTCCTTTTTAATTTTTTATTAGATCAATTTTCTTTTAAAAAAACTAATGAAATATACGCGTGGCATTCTATTTATTTTTTTTGTCGTTCATCTTTTATCTTTCAACTTTTTTGTTTTTGTTTTTAATTTAATAAATTTTACAATAAAAAAATCGATAAATAAATTTTTAAGAAAACGTCAATAAATATATGAATAATAAAATAATTCATATTTGATAGGTTTCGATTTGTTTGAATTCAATATGTATTTTTTTTTAATTTGAGATCAAATTAAATATTTTTTTAAAAATCGTGATTAGGTTGGATGCGAATTTAAGATGTTTCATTTGTTCGAATATATATTATTATTTATTTAATTTTATATTATATGTATTATATTAATAAAATTATTATTTAATATCTTAATGCAATAAATCTACATATTACTCCATTTGACTCTTTTTTTTATCCATTCCCTTTGTTTTTTTTTTTTAATTAAATACATTTTGCAAGAAAAAAATCAATAGATATAAAGATGATAAAACAACCAATATCCCATATTTATCTTGATATAATATATGCAAATTTTAATAAAAATTTCAGAATTGAGTCAAGGTTTTTTCATTTTTAAAATCTAGGTTGAGTTGTGAGCTAGCTTAGAGTGTTTCATCTTACTCTAAGTATATATATATATATATATATATATTTATATTGTAAATTATTTATAATTTTATATTTATATATATGTATTATATTAATAATGTTATTATTTAATATCTTAATTCAATAAAAATACTACATTTATATATAATTAAGATGTAATTCATTTATCCATTCATTATATAAGTTTTATTTATTTTGATTTTTGTTTGACTTTCATTCAAAGTGTCGACACGGCATCGTATTTTTTTTTATTTTGTTCATTTTTTTTAAACTTGTTTGTTTTTAAATTTTTTGTTTTTAATTTAAATCAATATTATAAAAAAAATCCAATAGAAATATGCAAGTGACACCCCAATTTAATTTTTTTTAATTAGATAAAATTTGCAACAAAAAGAACCAATGGATAGCAATGACAAAACAACTCATATTCGATCGCTTTTGACTTGACTCTATCAGATATGGGGTGACTCTTTTTTTTTTTTTTTTTACTTTTTGCTTTCTCTTTTTTTGTTTATTATTTTTTAAAATTATATAAATCTTGTAAGAAAATAATATTAATAGAGATATCTACATCACACCTCCAATTGTATTTTCTTTCATATTTTTTATTTTTCATTTTTTTAATAATTGAATAATGATAATAATTATTTGAATAATAATATGACATGAAAAAAGAATAATAATATTTTTCATATTGAATCGAGTAGGTTGTAGGAATGACAAACAATTATTATTCAATTGGTTTCAATCTGTTTCTATTCAATATGGGTAATTTTTTTGTAAAAAATTAATATCAAATCAAGTTAGTTCATTTTTTTAGAAAAACGAACACTGATTATAAGTGGATTTATGGTTTTAAGCCATCCAGTGATATATATAAAAGTTTATATATTTTATTATCTACTTAATTATATATATATGTTTTAAATTAATAAAATTAGTATTTTATTCTTTATTTTCAGCTATTAACATTTTAAACTCAATTTTGATATTCACCCCAATGATATCTCTTTTCCTTTTTCTTTTTTCTTTTCTTTATTTTTCCTTTGTCTTTTTTATTGTTTTTTCGTTTTCTTAATTTTTTTATTAATAAAGTTATTATTTGATACCTTTAAGAGATTAACATTTTAAACTTAATTAGGATATCCACAGAGTGCCATATGAGCTTTTATGCTTTTTTGTTTTTATTTTTATCTTTTATGTTTTTTTTATTAAATTAATTTTGTGAAAAAAAAAATACCAAGGAGGTGTCTATGTGGCATCCCATTTTGTTTTTTTTTTTTTCTTTTGCCTCTTTAAAAATTTTTAATTAAATAAATTTTACAACAAAATATATCATTAATAATGCTAAAATAATTTGTATAAAATGAGTTCCGTCCATCTCGATTCAATAAGAGCCAATTTTTTTAAATATAATGATTGTGTTGGGATAAATCAAGTTTTTGTCAAAAAAAATGAGATTAGGGTTAAACATGTTTCTATCCCAACCCATTATAGGGAATATATATAAAAATGTATTTTATTATTAATTTAATTATATATATGTATTATATTAAGTATTATTAATAAAATTATTATTTGATATCTTAATTTAAAAAATTAATATTTTAAACTCAATTGGAGTGTCCACGTGGCACCCATTAAAAAGTTTTTTTTTTCAATTTTTTTTTTGCTTTTTTTTTTTCATGTTTATCCTTTTCACTTTTTTTGAATTTTTGTTTTTTTATTTTTTTATTAGATAAATTTTGTTGAAAAATGAGACCAATTGTAAGGGTGATAATTATTCAAATTGGATGGAATTTGATTTTGTATTTTGGATAATGCATAAAATTATGAATTTTTTAAATCCAACTTGAATTGGAATCGAACTTTTATAAGATCCAGTCTAAATCGAACCAAACCAAATTCTATCAGTTTGGTTTGTTTCGTTTAAGCCATTTTTTAAATTTAATTTTTTATATATTATTTTACTATAATTTTTAATATATTTAAATAGATTTAAATATAAAATAATTATTTTATTTTACAAAAATTTAAAATATATAAAAGTTAATAAAAATATATAATTCAAAGTGATTTTCTTTTATTTTTTAATTCAAAAGCCAATCCTAACCTAATATATATATATATATATATATATTTATATATATTTAATATTCGAATTTGATATAAATAAAATAAATAAAATTGATTTGAACTGAATACTATAGTTTTGATTTTATTTTTTAAATAAATAAATAAAAAAACACAAAGAGTGCTACATTGAGCAATACATGACCAAAATTCATGTTATTTATTGATTGATGTTCCATGTGTTTTCCTATCTTCATTTAAACAAGATGGAAATGCGAGATCCAACATCTAAGAACAGTGATATTGATGTGGATACGGAAAGAGAGCTGCCAATGGAATCAAAACAAAGAATCCAAAAATCATTTTTAACAAAGGAACCAAAGAGGGATTGTCACCTGGCGTTGGGGTGGCCAATGAAAGAATGGTTTTGGGGGATGCCCCAATAAGTTAATAACCACTGTCGCACAAAAATAAATAAAATTAAAAAAAAACCCCATATCTCTCTTGGCTTTCTTCTTCCCCACCAATGGTGGTACATGTGAAAGTGCCTCTTAAGCAGGAAAGTATACATGGAAGACATACAAGAATAATCAAGAGAATTCGACGGTTTTGGTCACAATTTTGGACTTCCCATGTGGAAGGGCAAGCAGACAGCAGCTAGCAGTCCAAGGACAATGCTTGTTTGATGAGCTTGCCTCCGAGTCAAACAACAGAGAAATGGAGCATTGGCCATTTGACCCCATGCCGATGGTATCTACCACCATCGCCACATCCAACTCTTAGTAACCTCTCCCTTGGCTTTAGCTTAATTGTCATTCCATATTAGCCTTTCAGTCTGGCAAAGCCAATCGATTATTTGATTTTAAATAGTGTCTGCCAATTAATAATTGAGCTGGAATGTCAAATCAGATTTGATCAGTTCACAAATTTTCTGGCAATTAGCAGGATTACCCCAATTTTCCGCTACAATCCCGGTGCTTTGAATGTTGTATTATCATTTATAATAATTACTTAATTATAATTTAAAATTATATAAAATTTATTAAAATTTTATATATTTATGAGGGATAAATTTTTATTTATCTGAGGTTTATCCATATGAGGTTAGATCAATTTATATTATATACTTATATTTATTATTTTTAATTATATTAACATTTTAGAAAATAAAATTATTCTTAATTTAATTTTAAATTATTTCAAGTAAGTAATTCAAATTATTTTAATTTAAATAATTTAAATTTGGATCAATTAAAATTCATATTGGACGAATTTAAATTGTTGATTTTTTGTTTTCCAATTGAGTCGACAAAATTTTAGTTCAAGTAGATCAACAAAGTATTTTGGGCCAAATCAACTTTTGCCGGCTCTAATTAACAGCATATGCAACTTTTTCTAGTCAAAATTTGACAAAATGAAGCAGGGAAAATAAAAAGGCAAGTTGGTGTGGAAAGGTTAGAGATGCTCCCCCCGAATTAAGTGCAATTGCCATGTGAAATAAGGATGGCATATATATATATATATATATATATATATAATATTGAAGAATGAAGAGGAAGGAGGGTGAGCCAAAGATTGAAAACCTGGAGAAGTAGTTATAATGTCTTTTCCCCTAAATTACAGGGGGAAAATTTCAGAAAATAAGTTAGATCCATGTGACCTTTTGTTTGTTTTCATGGTAAAACGGTTTGGCAATTTTTGGCTTCGTGCTGTTGTTATCAGGCAGTACCAATTTGCTTTCCCCTCTGCACTATGCTTCTTAATTATTAGCATTGAGGTTTAAAAGTGATTTTGTTTTCATTCTGAATTAATGGGAATTCAAAGTAATTGCAGGATACCAAAAATCCTAGACAAAAAACAAAAAAGAATATTTTTTTTTGTTAAATTGAGAATAGGAATTCGGTTAATTTTTAGCATATGAAAAAATTAATCTGGTAATTATTTTGCTAAAAATAACATAGGTAACATGTAAAAAAAAAAAAAAACTCTACATGTAACATTAATGCTAGAAATTTCTCACAAAAGATAAAGAACTTGTTTTTCCCATGCATAAAATGAAGGGTCGAGTTAAAAGGTGTTTCTAGCAATAACCTGTTAAAATTAGTTAAAATGTCGGTATTTTAAATTTATTTATTTATTTAGGTTTTATTTAATAAATGTTTTATTTTTTATTTCTAATTTTATTCATTTTATAAATAAATAATAAAAATAAAAACATTTATCATTAATATACCAAGTTTAAAAATAAATGATACACTAATTATAAATTTTGTTTATAATTATCATTTAAAAAAACAAACGAAAACTAAGGAAAATATAATAAATGTATATACATTTGTTAACAACGATATGATAATTTGTGATGCATTAATAATGTATATCATTATATATTATCAATACATCAAATATAAACTTAAATAAAATTATATTTGAATAATTATTTGTATAAATGTTATATAATGATGTTTAATAAAAAATTAATTTTAAATTTTAAAATTATTTTTTTAAGAGATAATTGTGTGTTTCACTAATGGTGCATAACATCTAATTTGTTACTTAAGCTACGACTTTAAACTCTTTAAAAAATTTACCAAATATAAACTCTTTAAAAAAATTTCTTAAGGCATATTTGTTCTATTCTTAATCACAAAATGAGTTTATGTAATTTATTATTATTTTTTCATTTCTAAATAGTACTACTATATTTAATAAAATGGAACTAAATTCTGTAATGAAGCTGAGTAAATTATAAACATTGTTTTTGGACAATAAATAAAAGAAAAGGATATCATTTATGATTTTTATTACAATGCTACAATTATAGGGGGTTCATTTTTTATAAATATGGGTTTCATATAACATTTTAATAAATTTTACATAATTTTAATTTGTGAGTGATTAATTGGACTATAACTATTATAGGTAATATGCTGTCAATATAAAAATTATTTTAAATCTATTATTTTTAACACTTCTAAAATTAATTTTTTTTATATATAAATAGATAGGAGATAAAGTCCATTTCAAGTGTATATAAATATAAGTATATTTAAATATATATAATATACTATATATATGTATTTATATTTATATTTATATACACTTGAAATGGGCTTATGCTACTTTAAAATGCAATACTCATTTGAACGAACAATTTTGTTCTTTTGTTATTAAATTAATTATTTTGTTATATCCTTCGTTTTAGGTAAATATGATAATTTAAAATACGATACGGTGATATAATATGAATACGAAAAAATAAGACATAAAAGTGACATAGCTTAAAATTGTAGCAACAACTATATATATGTTTAACAAAATAAAAAAATTATATTTTATATTTTCGTGTCAACACGAATTATAACATACAATTTTCAAGTAAAATATGATCCAAATACATGAATTTTAATATTTTACATGATATGAATACATGAATCATCATATCTAATTTTACGATATTTAAATTAATTATTAAAGGTTAAACTCTTGGTTTATTGGACATTAATGACATTACATTTGTGATTTTGCATACTAATAGTAATTTGTAATCATTTTTTTTTTTATTTTTTAAGGGGAGCAAAGCCTACCAACAAGAGGTGAAGGAGAAGGTTGGGATTAAACCCCAACCTTGGTATCCTCTTAAAGTTTGCTTGGTCACTGGGCAAGAAGTTGAAGACAAACATGTTTGTTCTATTGGTATGTGTACTATTACAGATCTATGATACCTGCAACCCTTAAAAAGCATTTTTTTCCCCAAATAATATGCTAAAATATTGTTATTTGCTGTATTTTTTACGAATCCAAAAATATTTTAAAATATATACTTTTGAGATTTAAGTTAATTTTTTTTTTACAAATTCCTTGAGAAACTTTTAAATCTTAATTTAACCATTACTCAAATATTTAAGTTAATTCAAATAAAGCATTCAAATATTTAGATCAGTGATTAATACACAATCTTCTTATTTAAAGAGCAAAGTTTGAATTTATTTTTTTCAAATAAAAAATAATTCAATTGAAAATTCTCTCTGAATCTTTTTCTTATTGTAAATTATAAATTATAAAACGAATTCAATTGCTCCAAACTCCAAAAGATTTAAATTAACTCAAATTAAAACGTTTTAAATTTAAATTGATTCAAATCTGATCTGAATTTAAAATAATTTAAAATTTTCTTAATCCAAATCCAAGATAATTCATTTTTTACTTAATCCAAAATTACTCAATTTGAAAGTATGAAGCGCAAGTCAATCTACCGCACTCGGAATTGCCACCTATACTGTTAACTGTTAAGCACCTTTGTGCCACGCCCGGCTAAGCGGTAGATTTGCTAGGTATATATGATAGAATAAGGTGTTGCCGACATCCAAAGTTTAGTGGTCCCTTACCTTGCTTGAAACCCCCAAAATTAGTGCGTTCCCAACTCATCAGAGTCATGATCATCTCATCAGACGCATCACATTTTTTCGTCATTTTTAAAGACAAGTAGAATGATCAACAGTAAAAATATAAATGATATATTAATACTTATAAATTATTTAAATTCGGTTAAAAAAAATCGAATTTGACTCGATTATTATCGAGTCGAGCTCAAACTCGAATAGTTCAATTCATCGATCGAATCGAATTTAAGTATTCTTATACCCGACTCGAGTAACTTACGAGTCTAATCTAATTTTTATATTTTAATATATTTTTTATTATTTTAATTAATAAAATATTTTAAACTCGAGTTCGAATTTGAACACAAATAATCAAATTTTTATCAAATATAAAAATCGAATTTATTTTTACATGTTAATTGAACGAACTCGAATAATTCAATTAGTTTGATTTTTATTTCGAGTCGAGCACGAGTTAAAAAATTAAAACTCGATTAAATTCAAGTCGAATTTTGAATCTTAAATTTTAAATCAAACTTGAACTTAAGCTTGATACTATATTAATTCGAACTCAATCAATTATATTTTTATCGATTACATCTCTAATAAGTTGGACGAGATTTTGTTGATTTGAAAGGTTTTTTTCCCTTTCTTTCCTCCGATAATTAAAAAGAAAAGTGCTTTACTTATGATTGACATAAGATCACTTGTTTATTATGATAAAAGCAATGCAGGTAATTTGTTAATATTATCATTGAAAGACTAATATTTTCATAAAATTATTTCTTAAAAGGAAAATATTTAATAAAAAATAGTATTATTTTAATAAATAATTTTATATAAATATAATAATTTATAATATGATATAATAACAATAAAAATAATACAAACAAAGACATTAATAAAATTATATATATTTTATATTTTTTGTATTAATATAAATTATAATATATAATTTTTAAATAAAATATAATAAATATATGAATTAAAATCAAGTTTAATTTTATACTAACACATAAAATACAAAAGGAAAAAGGAAAATAAATCCAACTCCAACTAGGACTAGGGTGTAATCCAAACTTTTACTGCAATGAGCAATGCAAATTTTGGGATGCAGGGCAAGGCATCCATGAAGTATTGTGCTTCTCAGTTTTCACTTTTTCTAGAAAGTAGAAAAAACTCTAGATTTAGCTCATTGAATAACCATATCTTTTATTCCTCAGCATCACGTGATTCGTTGTCCAATCACCACTTTCAACATTTCTTGTCTCTGCTCTTCCCGATCTCCCCTCACATGCTCTACATTACACTCAGCTGACCACCTCTACCTCCTAGATTTACTTCCTCCTTTTATATATATATAATATAAAAGGGGCAATCTCTTCCTTTTAGTTTTTTCTCCTCTTTTTCAAAATTTTAACCCATACAGGTCATCCCCTCGCATCCGTTGAAACAAAACAAAAAAAAAAAAAAAGAAAAAGAAAGAGATGCTCCCTGGAAGCACTAGTCCCACCCTAATACATGTGGCTGTTCATGTGCATGATCTCCCATGAAGTTTTGTTTTGGATAGCTTAAGTGAGGTTTTGTTTATATAATTGATCATTTAATCAAATACTAATAAGGTGTTAAGAAATGGGGAATGAGTCAGAATATTCCTGTTACCAGCTGCTACCTCACTCAACTTTGTTCATGGTATGTGTTCTCTAATCAAGCTCATTATTATTATTCCCATGCGGCTTCTAAATCCTCCATGAATTTACGAATTAATATATTATAAGTTATAATGTGTTCTATCGTATATCGTAATGATTTTGGAAGCCGTTTGACAAATTTAAAAATAAAAAAATTATTATTATTGTTTTTTAATTAAATATAATTGATCATCTATTAAATTTTATATTTTTAATAAAATCTTAAAATTAATTAAAATTTATTAAAAAGATAATGTCTAGATCTACAAAAATAGTTTGGGTTTGAGTGTCGATTACGAGTGAAAAATGATTAGCACCTCACAATGCCCGTTAAAAAAACGGTACCATTAATTATGTGTTATTTTTTATTTTGATAAAAAGAGTCTTAAATTTGGTATTTAAAATTTAATTTTTTATTGTAAAAAAATAAAATTTTATTTTTAGGTGTTTGCTTGAGAAATAAATAAGAACAGTGCATATTCAAAAATTCTTAAGAATATTTCAATACTCTAACAATATTAAGAGATACTTTCTTATCTAAGGAATTCTTAAGAATTACTACTGGATTTCTTAGAAGTTTTATCTTCGACGGTTCATATTTATCGTCTACATTTATATTTAGTAAACATATTATAAAATATGATATCTATAATTTTTTAAAAAATAATATTTTCTAAAATTTCATCACTTTCATACTAAAATAAGAAATCATTATCAAAAATTGTTCTAAATACTCTAATATATTAATGTTATTTTAGATAAATTTTCTTATCTAAAGATTTCTAAAGAATCATTATTCGAATTTTTTTAGGATTTCATCATCGGAGAATTCGTTTACTTTTTTTAATATGATGCACATGAATTAACTTGTGATGCTAATTGCATTATATAAGAGTTTGTTTTTAGAACTGAAAAATAAATGAGAATTTTTTGTATTGAAAATCATTATAACTATTTTAATTCTTTGTCAATACTTTTAGAAAAATTCTCTCACCTAAGAAATTTTACGAAAATCACTACTCGAACTTTTAGAATCCCATCGTTAGAAACTCCCATTACTTTCAAAATTATGTAATGTCAATAATAAGGTACAATATGCCTACAAAAATCTCTTATTATTATTATTATTATTGTTATTATTATTTTTATTCTATTATATTTTTTCTACCAATTAGATATATTTATTAAAAAAAAAAACATATCACCTATCTTTCATATATTTTTTATTATTTATTTTAATTTTGTCTTAACCACCTAATTATTTCTCCATTATTATTAAAAATTTTTTGAAAGAAACAAAGTAAAGAAAATCTTTTTATTGAAATTTTTTTTAGATACCTCAATACTTTGGTAATATTTTAAAAAGAACTTTCTCACCTAGAGATTTCATAGGAATCTCTACTCAAATTTTCTTAGAATCCCTTCATCGAAGATTTTGTTTACCTTTTTTTTCTTATTTAATTTTATTTAAATCCTAATTTTTAATTTCTATTGTTATATTAATCATCATCATCATCATTATTATTATTATTATTTTAAATTAATTTTTGAAAGATACAAATATTTAATCATAATATTCATGTATCATTATATTAATTTATTTAAAAAAGCTTTTTAATCTTTCTTTTTATCAATACTAAGTCATATATAATTAGGAAAATAAATGAAGGCAAAATCTTTTATATTGAATATTTTCTTATATACCCCATTACTTTGACAGTATTTTTTTAGAAAAATATTCCCATTTAGAGATTTTAAAGAATCGCTACTTGGAGTTATTTAAAATCTCATCCTCGAAAATGTTTATTATTATTATTATTAATATTATTACTGTTACATAAATATATAAAGTATAAAAACTCAATCGGTAGACAAGCAATCATGAAATTTAAATTGCAATTAAAAAAATTTATGCAGAGATGTAGATGATATAAAACATGTATCAAAATAAAATTTATTAACAAATAAACATATGGCCTCCAATTTAAGATATTAGTTTATTGATTAGAGGAAGAAATATCCCAGTTAAGACAAAACAACCATCACATCCATCTATTGTCATAACATATAGATCTATAGACCTATCGTTAGATATGGGTTAAAGGAGTCATCACCAATCTTTTTTGTTTAAGTGTGATTGATCACCTGATTGAATCTATCCTATTTAAAAAGGAATCCAAAGTTTGACTTAGGTATTTTAAATAGTAAATTTTAGTCCATGAAATTATATTTTAGATTCGGGAGTGCGATTACACGTGAGGAATGTTATAACATTCTTAAAGCGCCTATCCAAAAGATGGTACTAGTTTAATTTTAAATTATTCAAGCCTTAATTATATTTGTAATTTACCAAAATATTTACTATTGAAAATTGATTTTAAGATTACTCTAATAGTTTGGTAGCAATTTAAGATAATTTTCTCACCTCAAGAGTATTTATGGAGACTAATGTCCTACTCTGAAGAAGTTTCGTTGTCAGATTCATTAATATATTTTTATTCAAGAAAATAATTAGTAAAATTTTTCAATAGTTTGGTAAGATTTACTTTGATACAGATCTTCCAATAGTTTAGTAAGATTTTCTTGTAAATTTATTTTTAGAAAATGTATTAAATTTTTTAATAGTTTGGTAAGACTTAATTTAAGATGCAAATCCTCTAATGGTTTGGTAGGATCAAAACAAAATATTTTATTAGTAATATTTTTTATAAAATTGATTTATAAGATTCTCTATAGTTTGGTAGAATTCATAAAAAATTTAAATTCATGAAAAATCCTCCAATAGTTTGATAAGATTCATGAATTTATTTTAGAAACATTTGTTTGGTTATTATTTTTAGATAAAGAAATAAATAAAATAAAATTTATAAAGGTATTTAAAAAAATAACTAATAAATTTTTAATTTAAAGAAATGAGTAAAATAATAATTAAAGATGAAAATAATAAGTAAAAATAAAAATAAAAAATATAAAAAATATAAAAAAAGTAAAATAAAATAAAATAAAAACAGAAAATAAAATGAAAGAAAAAAAAAAGAAAAACCTATGATTGGGTCAGGCTTGAAGTGTGGATCTTCACACAGGTCATCGGGTTCAAGTAAAAACTTTCAAACTTCAATAGAAAAGTTTATCTTAAACCCATAAAAGTTTTTAGATTCTTGAAAACCTAATAGAAATCTTAGAATCGAAAGCTAACAAAAAAAAAACCTCAACAAAAATCTCAGAAACTCAATAGAATATGGAATCAAACTCAGAAATTAAAACCAAAATTCAAGAAACCTAAAATTCAAATCAAATTCAAAATGAAATAAAATCACAGAACCCAAAGGAAAAAAAAAACTCAGAATTTGCTTGAATGATTCCTTCCAAAAATAAAAAATAAGATCCCTAGAAAATTTTTTTCCCCCATTTGTATGTGTCCTTGAATACCGTTTTATAGGGATTCAATTCCTCTTTATTCTGGCAAGTAAATCAAATATAGGATTGTGATTACATGTGATTTGATTTGATTATGATTTTATTACGATTTTGTAATATGTGATTTGATTTTGAGTTTCCCTTTTTACAGGATTTATATGAATCAAGCCAAAATCACTTGTTTTTTTTATTTTTCTCTCTATTTTTTTAAACTTTTTTTTAAAACAAGTAAAATCAAATCAAATCAAATTAAAATTGAAAAATTTTCTATTGGGCCCCAAGCTTCGTTTTTTGTCCCAAAAAAATTTTGGATGAAATGGGGTGTCTACATCTATCATTGCAGAACAATTGTTTTCTTCTACCTATATTGTTTCTATCACTTATTTAATGGTTAAAATGATGAGAAAAAGAAAAAGGTCCAATCTACATGGCAATCTCTAGAAACCATCGATTCTAGCCATGGTTTCTCAGGCTTTGAGGTTCTTAATCCTTGAGCTTTCATTCTCTTTACTTTTATGATGTTATCATATTTATTTATTCCTATATTCATGTAAATAAGAACTACCTTGCAAACAATAATGCTAGAAGCATAAATGGTAAACCATGGAATCTTATTCATTTTTTAGCAACAAAAGACAATCGAACCTTCTTATAAAAGACAATTTTTTCTTATAACTTACATGACTTTCAGTTTCTAAAAGAAAACCTTATAGTTAAAGGTCCAGGCTTTTCTTATTTTATAAACCAATTTTCTCAAATAGGTTAGGAAAAAAGGTTTTAAACTTCATAGCAAATCACATATCAAAAGAAATGAGTAGCAAACTTAAAAAGTAAGAAACTTTAAATTCCCTTATACAGGTCACATGCAGAGAATATGACCCAGCATGAAAAGGTGAATCTTTAAATTTCTACTCACATATTACATGCCTAAGAAAGTTAGCAAACATAAAAGAAAAGTAACCTTTGTTTTGTTTAAAAAAATTGTTTTTTTATTAACAACAAACCATAGAATCATGTCTAAATGCCCTAGGTTTCCATAATAGCAAAGAATGAAATTGTGTTTTTTTTTTCTTTCTTTTTTTTAAAGAAAAATTTAACCTCTGTGACTTTTATAATTCTTTTTATATTTAAATTGTTTTTGGCTTTCAAGAAAGAATGATCTTCAGTTTATCATACATTTGGAAACACCAAACCATAAGAAAGAGTTTTAAGCCTTTATGAAAACAAAATGAGTAACATCTTTCTTAAGGAACCAAATTTTGAACCCCAAAAGCTTTCTTGCTTTTCCTTGCCTAATGTTTCATAAAAGTAACCACTTTTAAATAAAAGGTTCTTCTTTTTATCTTTTTAACACAGAACACATACATCTAATCATGGAAACCTAACCTTTTTAAATGGTAGAAGGGAAATAGAAGCAATATTCATGGAAATGACAACATCCGTATGCATGAAAGCAAACTAAAATGGAAACAGAGGGCTACTTTTTCCTATCCATTTATCCAAAAGCTATACCTTCATTTATCTTGCATTTTTTTAGCCATCAAACCTTTTGCTTTGTCTTTTTTTTTTTACCCTAAATTTTCTTTCCGTCTTTGGTTCTTTATTTTAAAAAATTAAAACTCTTTTTTCTTAAATGGCCCCTCTTTTCTTGTAAAGTTTTCTCTTTTATGTGTTTTCTTTCTTTTTCCTCTTCTTTTTTTTTTCCTCTAGTTTATGGTATACTCTCTTTTATAAATCAAAAACCAAAAAACCAACCTCTTTTTTGTTTTCTTCTTTTTCCTCTACCCATCCCCACGCCAGACCACTAACTTTTGGCTCATTTCATTACAGGCTGTTATTGCCAAGATGCTCAGCTTATCTCAAGCTGAGATTGTCTTTTTTTTTTTTTATGCAAGACTAAAGTGGCATACTCAGGCTTTTCCTTCTCTTTGTAACTTTATTGTTTTGTCATTAAAACCTCCCATGGCCTTTATGTCACATTCTTTATTTTCTCTTATTATTATTTTTATTTTGGTTTCAATTTTAAACTTCCTTTTTCATACAACCTAAGCCTGTGTAGAGGCTTTATTTATTTCATTATTTGTAAAGGAAATAGTTGGGTTATTTTTCCTTTTAGGCCAACTTCATGACCTTTATCTTTTGTTTTCTTTTCTTGTTTAGGCCATTATCACTTAGACCATTATCACTTAGGCCATCTTTAATGGCCAATTTGGGTTCAAATTCTCTTTGGGCCATTGTAGGACTTGTTTTAGTTGGGCTTAAAAATGGGCCATTTTGTGGGTCACTATCAGGCTTTTAAAATAGACTATATAATGGGCCCTTAATTTGTATCATGTAATGGGCCCAAATTAATGGTTTCGACCCATATTCAAAAATGGGTTTGAGTTAACTACGTTAAAATATTTTGGATAAAATTTGGTGTCTACAGCTATCTCTTTTTACATATTTTTTAGAATAAAAAAATATAAAAACATATACGATAATTTTATCTGGACGATGCTCTAAGAAAAGCCCTATTTTTGTTTTGTTCTACTTTTGTTTTTTGATTTTTTTGATTATCTATTATTTTATTATTTTAATTTTTTTGATTTTTTATAGAAAAATTCTCTTAATCAAAAGCTAGATAACTTTTGAAAATAAAATGAGAGATTATACCTAGAGGTCTTACAAATCTCGAGATCTTTGAATGATTCTCTAATCAAAGGTATTGAAACTTTAAAAATTTAAAATATCTTGCCTAGAGTTCTTTAGAGATTATGTTTAGAAGTCATACAAATGTTAAAACATATAACAGCTCCTCTTATCAGAGGCCTTAAAACTTTTAAAAATTTAAAATGTTTTACTTAAAGGTCTTTAGAGATTATGCTCAGAAGTCTTACAAATCTTGAAATGTATGAAAGTTCATCTAATTAGAGGCCTTGGAACTTTAACGATCTTGTTTGAAAATGGCTTCCTCTAAACAATGGCTTTGATGTCTTTGAAACTTTAAAAATCTTATTTGAAAATGACTCCCTCTAAATAAAGGCTTTGGAACTTTAAAATCTTGTTTGAAAATCGTTTATTCTAAATAGAGGCTTTGAAACTTTAAAAATCCTGTTTGAAAATGGTTTCCTCTGAACAGAGGCTTTGAAATTTTAAAAATCTTGTCTGAAAATGGCTTTCCTTAAACAGAGGCATTGAAACTTTAAAATCTTATCTAAAAATGACTTATCATAAACAGAGGCTCCGAAACTTAAAAAATCTTATTTGAAAATTGGTTCCTCTAAATGAAGGCTTTAAAACTTAAAAAATCTTGTCTGAAAATAGTTCCCCTTAAACGAAGGCTTTGAAACTTTGACACACTTGTATAAAATTAGCTCCCTTAAATAGAGACTTTGAAACTTTAAAAATCTTGTTTGAAAATGTTCCGTGATGTTATGACCCAAGGATCTCATGAGTTGTGCTTGTTTTGAAATCATTTTCCATACCTCAATTTTTTATTTGAAGGATTTAACCTTAAAAATTCAAAGTTCAAAATTTTTTTTTGAAAAAATATATTAAATGTAATTCATGAATGCAATGAATGCAATACATGCGATATGAGTATTATTAAAAACCAATATGATGCATCCAAATTGTGATTAAAAGGTTCTATAAGTTAATGCTTTATATTTTTTCATTTGTAAACAACCAATTTCAAACTGATCTATATATCTTAGGAATTGATTCCTTGTGAATTGTGATGATCATTTACCAATATCATTACTCGACACTACGTCTAGCAAGTTTTGTTTTGGTTTGATGATTTTAAACATGGGCACTTTTTCAGATTTTTTTCCCCTTAAATTTTGAATTTCCTTTGTCATCCTTGACTTTTACAAAGTAATGTAAAACCTTTTATGAACATTATCAATCATTTATAGCAATTCCAATTTTCATGACGAGTGCGATGAATTAATACTTCTTCTATTTATAAGAATGAAAATGATCAGAAAGCAAGATAAATTAGAAAAAGATGAATATTCATTATAATAAGGTACAAGGATATGTCAAGTGAAGAATTTAGTCAAGTGACACTTTTAAAGGGTTACTAGCACCAAAAATTAAATAAAGGAATCATATTTAAATAGTGAATATTTGAACAATCATGAATAACATTCCAAAATTCTTTCTCTTAAGACCTATTCCATTGATGCACTTGATCCTTCCAAGTTTGGTGTACTAGACATTGCCCCTTGTACTTAAAAATGGATACTTCTTCACATCTAAGTCACCTTTTCAAGTTTTCAACTTAGATTTTTCTTTCAACTTCAGCTACACATTTTGAGTTTTCAATTATGAAACTTCATTCATTTTTTATTTCTTTATTTTTTTTATTTTCTTTTCTTCACCCTTATTCATCTTTTTCTTAAGTAAAGTGGTTTTTCATAGCATCTGAATTTATTGAGTTTGGTAAGGCATATCTATTCATCTCTATCAAGATCAACGCTTCACTCAAAAAAGCTTTTTTGACTATAGATGGATCCAATTTTGTGTCCATTATTTTTGGATCATCGTGCTGATTTTAAATTTTTTTTTTAAAACCAATTTACCTTCACAGAAATGCCTAAATCAAACTTTCTTGTCATATGCTTGCATCATTTTTATTATACAACTAACCATGGCAAACAACTGTGAGCCTTTTCTCTTCAATGAGGTTTAACTGTTTATAACAATTCTAGACCCATTCCGCTTCTTCTAAATCTACTTCCATTAGGACTCTCAAGGAAGAAATTTCACCTTGATTGGCAACAATGCCTCTTTCCTATATATGAGTGAAAAATAAGTTACCCTAGTAGATGTGCGTACTGATGTCTTATAAGCATGCAGTGTAAAAGGTAACTTTTCATGCCAATCTTTATAGGTTTTAGTCATTTTTCTATTATCCTCTTAATATTTTTAGTGGTAGCTTTTATCGCCCTATTTATCTTTAGGCAATATAGGGTCGAGTTATGGTGTTTCACCTAAAACTGAGCACAAACCTCTACTAATATCTTATTATTAAGATTATGAGCATTATTAAATATGATCTTTTTTGGAAAGCTATAATGACATATTATCTCTTTTTTTATAAATTTGCACGCCATTGCCCTCGTCACATTAGCATAAGAAGCTACTTCTATCCATTTTATGAAGTAGTCAATCACTACAAAGATAAATCGATGGCCATTTAAAGTTTTTAGAGTGATGGGTCCAATCACATCTATCTTTTACATGAAGAACAACTATGAAGGTGTGAGGACATATAAAGGGATTAGAGGGGCATGAATCTTGACTGCATAAATTTGGCATTTATGACATTTTCTAGCATAGTTAATGCAATCACTCGCCATCATTAACCAATAATAGCTTGCTTTCATGATTTGTCTAACCGTCATGTGACCGTTTATATATGTTCCATAACTTTTTTCATGCACTTCTTGAAGTATCTTTTTTACTTTAGTATAATTCATGCATCTCAATAACATTTGATCTCGACTTCTTTTGTATAAAATTTCTCTGTTGAGGAAAAATCCCATAGCATGTCTTTTGATAATTCGTTTGTCATTTTCTGACATGTGTTTTTGGTATTATTGGTGCTTGACATATTGCATGATGTTTTAGTACCAAGGTAGGCTATCAATCTCCTATTTAACACTTAAACAATATGCTAGTGATCTCTGCACATTCAATTGGATAGATTGGATCTTTATTTTATCACTCACTTCAACTATTACAGTCAATATAGCCAGAGCATTAGTTAGTTTATTATTTTCTTGAGGTACATATCAAAATCAAAACTTTTCAAATTGTTTGATCAAATCTAATACATATTTTTAGTATTGTACCAACTTCGAATCTCTTATTTCTCATTCACCTCGTAGTTGATAAATCACCAAAATCGAGTACCTATATGCTTCTAACACCTCAATCTTCTTTTCAATTGCCATTTACAAGCCCATTATGCATGCTTCATATATTCTACCACATTGTTGGTGCAATTAAAGTCCAACCTCATAGTGCTTGGATAGTAATTTCCATTAGGGGATATCAAAATAGCTTCAATCTCATGCCTTAAAGCATTCGAAACCTCATCAAAGAACATTTTCCATGGCTTTTCTATTGGTTCAACTTTTTTAATTTGGGAAATAGTCATCAAATTTTCATAAAAAAGTCAAACTTCATTGGTTCATAATCATCAGTTGTATGCTCTGCGAGGAATTGAGCTATCACACTTCCTTTGATCACCTTTTGTGTAACATATACAATATCATATTTAAAAAGTATGACTTGTCATTTTGCTAATCTCCCCGACAAAGATGGTTTTTCAAATATATACTTGAGAGGGTCCAATATTGCTATCAGCCAAGTAGTATGATATAGCATATATTGCCTGAGTCGGTAGGCTGTCTACACCAATATACATCATATTTTCTCTAGTTAGGAACACTTAGACTTATATTTGGTGAACTTCTTACTCAAGTAATAAACAACTTACTATTTCTTGCCTGTTTCATCTAGTTGCTTTAACACACATCTCATGAAATGGTCATGTACAGTGAGATACAAAATCAACGGTTTCTCCACAATAAGTGGTACCAACATTGGTGGATTTGACATGTACTCTTTAATCCTTTTAAAGGCATGCTGACATTTCTCATCCCATTTACCGGGGTCATGTTTTTGAAGCAACTTGAAAATTAGGTCACTGTAAATACCCACTTATTTATTTATTATTATTTTTCTTTTCTTTTTTTATTTTGTTCTTTCTTTTTGCATGGCACTTTTTCTACTAGCCATTGGCAGTTGCACTACCATTAGCTTTAACAACTGTCGATCGTTGCTCTGACGACCACCCTAACCATGGTGGCCAAAGTTCAACAAAATCTCAGATTTTTTGAGATTTTGATCTGGCTCTATAAATAGAGCCATAAAAGACAAAAATGGAAGGGAAGGCCATCTAAAGAAAAATCTTGAAAAAAAAACCTGTAAAAAAAGAAACCCAGGAAAAAACAGATGAAGGTTTGCCCAAAAAAACAAAAAAAAAAAGCTTTACCAAACCTAAAAAAAAGGTTTTTTTTGTAAAAACCCAAAATAGAAACCAAATTCCACAACCAAATACAAATCCACAACCCCTAGGAATAGAGACCAACAGTGTCAAAAATGAAAACCAGAAAAATAAAAAAAAAGTTTGGCTAAAATTTTTAACCCTGATCTAGACCATTTACATTATTTTCTCCTAAAAAAAAGGTTAGATCAGGACTTATGAGGTTTGAAAGATTTTTTTATGTGTTTTTGAAGTTTCTCAATCACCAATGATGGCAACCAATGATCAACGGCAGTGACGACGTGGCAGCAATGACGATCGGTCAACCCTCTTAGGATTTTTGGTTCAGAGGAAAATAAGAGACTTTTTTTAGGGGAAGGAATGAAAAAAAAACATTTTTTTGGGCTTTTATATAGGTTGAAGAGTCTCAAAACGATGTCCTTTTGAGCCTCAAAGATCTGTACACCAGCTTGAGACCCGACTCGGGGTCTACACATCCTACTTGATGATCTGGCACTCTTCAGCACCTAGGCCTAGATCGGTCTAAACAAATCGCTAGTGAACTGATTTCAAACATGTTTGAATCGACCAAGACCCCACGAAATGCTCGTTGACCAAATCGTTAACCGATCTAGTCCAATTTTTTTGTATTTTCTAATTTTTTAAATTTATTTTAGTTTTATCATTTTAAAGTTTTATTATTATGTTTAAAGTTTTAAAATTTCTAAGATAAATATTTGTTTTTTTAATAATAATATTAATAAAATATGAACAAATAATAAAAGGTAAAGTCTACATTTTTTATAGTTTTATTAAAAAATTTAAAATAAACCTTATAATAATAATAATAATAATAATAATAATAATAATAATAATAATAATAATAATAATAAATGGTTTCCAACCTCTAATAATTTTAAAAAATAAAAAATAAAAATTAGTAAAAATATAAAAAAAAATTTATCCGAGAATGAAATTCAACAGTACTCTTAGTAGTGATATTTATAAAATCCCTAGGTAAATTGTTTTTTTAAATACTACCAATGTATTGGAATATTTATAAAAAGTTTTTAATATAATAAAAAATTTTCTTTTTTTGTTATTAAATAAAATAAAAAAATTAATTAATTTGTTAAAATAAAATAATAAAAAATGAGAAAAAAGAAATTTTATCCGATGACGGGGTTTTAAAAGTATTTCGACTAGAGATGTTTTACGAAATCTTTAAGTGAGAAGATTTTTTAAATATTACCAGTGTATTGGAGTATTTATAAAAAATCTTTAATATGATAAAAGTTCTCATTTTCTTTGAAGATTAAAGAAAAACTAATAAATTTTTTAAGCAAAATAAAATGTATGCACCAACATATTATCATTTGCATTGCATGCACGACATAGTTTTTTATGAAAAGTAAATCCGAGCCTCAAAGGATGAAATTTTGCGGTATTCCAAAAAACAATGCCTATGAAATCTCTAGGTAAGAAAAAATGCTTCTAATGTTATCAATGTACTAGAACATTCTAAAAATTATTTCAATAAAAGGGTACTAATTTATTTTTCTCCAATAACAATGGAACAATAAAAAATAAAAAGTTAATAAAAGGAAAAAAACCAAATTTAAATAAATGAAAGAAGTCAAGGAAACTATTTTCAAACACTAAAATTAGGACTGTTTTTGTCAAAATCAAAGGATAACATGTAATTAATTGGTATTGTTTTAAATGAGCGTTATGGGGGTGCTAATCTTTTCCCACACATAACTGATTCCCGAGCCAAACCTATTTTACAGACCCTAAAATTATCTTTTTAATAAATTTTAATTAATTTTAAAATTTTATTAAAAGGATATGTCTCAATAGGTGGTCAATCGCACCTAGCTAAAAAAAGATAGGTGGCGATTTTGTTTTTTTTCATTTTCATTTTCAAATTTGTCGGGTGACCCCAAAACTATTATAACAGGTTGGCGATTCCATTGGGGACACCATTTTTTCAAGAGTCAAGCCAAAATTAACGATGTGTTATCCTCAATTTTGCTTTAAATAGTCTTAATTGATATTTAATTTTAAGTTCCTAGATTTTGATTCATTTTCACTAAAAAATAAAAAATAAATTGAAGATAAAAATAAAATTTCACATGCATTTTTTATGCCTTTTATTTATCCATATGTATTATTCTTAATAAATTAAAAAATATTTGCACACATGATGACATGTTGTATTTCATACATGAACTCTATATTCAGGCTCCATCCCTTATAGGAGGAAATAAAGTACCTATACTCTCATAAGGTGATAACCATTACAATGGCAAGAGAAATACTTTCACTCAAATTGAACCCTTTCCGTTCGTAACTTATAATTGGTGAGAATTAAGGTGCCTTACTAGTCCAGTATGGATGATAGTGAGGAATAATTTGATAACCTCTAAATGTATGTCAATTTGAACCAAGCATGCAATAAGGCGTAGGAAGCCAACCTTACGTAGAGCTTCGCCTACCCTTTTTTTTTTTAGAAATTGCCAAGTCTAAAACATGTCGAAACAAAACAAAACAACATAACAAAAAATGAAAAATCTCACAAATGAAAATCTTTTTTTCTATCTGAAATCACATCCTCACACTAATTTAATTTTGTTTTGGTTTCTTTTTCCTTTTACATAAATCATATCATACAGTTTTGTATCGAGGTATTTGCTTTAGGATA
This sequence comes from Durio zibethinus, assembly GCF_002303985.1. Next base: position 7,822,528 of record NW_019168048.1, read on the forward strand.
TCTTTCTTTCGAGAAGTTCTTCATGGATCCCTTAGAACTACAGATTTACTCATCCTCTGTCAATGTCTCATATAAATCATATAATGAAATATATATTTGGTCGAAGGAAGCTCAGCAAAAGAATGGAGATTGTTTGCTTATTGGTTGTATCTGAGTTACCCAAGAATGTGTATTTGGATCTCACACAGAATAATTTAGAGGACTTAGCCGTCATCTAGGGTAAGTTAAATGAAGAAAGAAAAGAAAGCTTTTGCAAGAAGTATGGACAGATTGTTTCCCTCATTACGATAATGATCGAAGAACAATTGGTTAATACAGCTATACAGTTTTGGGACCTATCCTCTAGATGCTTTACTTTTAATCAAATAGATTTGGTGCTAATCATTGAGGAGTAGTCGATTTTGCTCGGGATAAAATTGTAGTGTTCGGATAAAGTGTTTGCTCGAAAGTCAAAATCGGGTTATCGTAAAAAGTTGGCCAAGCTTATAAGGGTTAAAATGAAAACCATAGATTCTTTTGCAAAGCCTAAAGGTGAACATCTCGATATCCATTGAGACTTTCTTTCAAATTTTATTCAAGGGCATTTAGATGATGATCAAAGCATGGCTATGTTTACTTTAGTATTGTATGGTATGGTGATCTTCTCAAAGACATTGGGCTACATCGAGATCACGGTGGTAAGCTTTTTGAGCAAATTAAAGCCCAATCAATTAATTCTATACCAACAGTCCTAGTTAAAATCATTAGGTTATTGAATTTCTATCAATGAAATGGAAATGACGGTTCATAGGGTGTGCACCACTATTATATGTGTAGATAAAAAATAATTTCAAGTGTGGAAAGAGTGCATTCTCAAAGCTGTATCTTTGAAATAAGGCACCAATCAAAGAATTGTGTAAAGCCAATCGTCGACATTGAAGACTAAGGAAGAATGGATTCTATTCTTGCAAAGGCTTACTAGGATTAAATAAAATGGATGGCGCTATGGATGCCCCATAAGCCCATGTTGTGTCACAGAGGAAATGAGTCATGGATACCACTATTAGGACTATGGGGTGTGGTAAGTTACTTTTCATTGATGGTGTTTAGGTAATTCGGTGCAAAGTAGTTTATTCCTGTCATTTATTACCTAGTTTAAGTAAATTTCACCTACAGGGAATCCAATCCACTAAGAACTTAGGAGCAGTTAATCCAAGCATGGAAGAAAATGTGAAGGATAAGACTAAGGCTTCTTTTTGACAAAGTCACTCTTGATTACCAAATTTGGAAAAAAAAATGACTCAAAGACATAATACTCCTTCCTGATGATAACTCACATCAATCAGATAGCTTTTTGACAGAAGTATAATTATTAGATGTCGTACTTGTTAGAAAAGGATTAAAAGCTGAAAAAGAGAAAATATGAGACTTCACAAGAAGATGGGACAGTTGAAATATGAAACAGAAGTATAAAAGAGCGTTTGGGAAAGGTTATAAAAGTACGGGATATGGCCAACAATGATTTGAAAGATCTGCACTAAGAAAATAAGAGATTATAAGTCCAATTCAAAACTAAAAAAGCCACCAAGTCTTTCCTTAGTCGATAACATGAAATGGATAAGCTCCAAGAAGAAATAAACCAATGGAAAGGGAAAGCTTAAGAAAAGCAAGAAAAGGTCATCAGAATTTCTCAAGAATGCCAGAATTGAGAGATATTATACTCTACAACTTCAGCAAGATTGGTTGAATGTCAAAAAGAAAATGAAAGGGTTTAGGCTATGTCATAAAAAAGATAAGAAAGCATCTTTAAGTACTAAATAAAAAAAATCACTTCACAAGGTGATCCAAAGGTTAGAGCTGCAATTGTAAAACCATAAGAACCATATTTTAACAATAATAGACGAATGGTATATAAGGGAAAAAGACTGGATCTTTACATGTGATTCGTAAAAAGATGCTCGCATGTGATGAAGAGTAGAAAGCTCAGGGAGGAAACAATACATAAAGCACTTGACCAGTTAAGTTTGCAAGGTAGTGAAAAAGGCATGAGATATGGTTGAAAGGGTAAAGGTGTTAGGAAGAGAAGTCAATCCTATAAAAGAATATGAATAGCACCTAATAAACTTTCTAAGTGAAGTAAAAGATCTTTATGAGCAAGTCAAATGCTTTTATGGATATAATTCTAGAATGATAAATCTCATGTAACAAAAGTTGTATGAATCAATGAAAATTTTTAGTGTTGAAATTTGTCTAAGAGTAAATATCTCTCAGTTGCATTCATGCATCATGTGCACTATTTTTAATAACCATAATCTTTAAAAAAAAAGTAAAAAAAATTATCAACACATAACATTCTGATTTTTAAAAAATTATGATAATAAAAGTTCAAGAATAGCTCACCCACCAAAAATTTTGACTCAACCTACTCATCATTCATAGAACATCAGGGCTCAAATAAGAATCATGGAACATGAACAAGCTAGTCGATTTGAAAGGATTGATAAGGCTTAAGAAGAACTAAAATGGGATCTTATTAAAATAGTGGACATGTTAAAAAATCTTGATAAAAAAAGTGGTTGAAAGAAATCTTAGTTTTCAAGAGCAATCGCCAAACACGGTGGATCTTATATACCCTTTAGGGTTTGAGCTATGGCCAACCCAACCTTCTCAAGGAGCTAGAGTGCAAATCTCTACTCTTGGAAGATACTTCTATCTTTATCTAGGATTGCACTCACACCTACTCCAGGATAATTATAAAATTTTGCTAATCCTGACATGATAGAAAAATCATCCGAGCCAATCCTGATTCTTGACTTAGATGATCCTAAGGAGAGAAAAAAGATAGAGATAAAAACATCTAAAAAAAATAAAAGATACTAGTACCCAATAGAAGATGAAATTATTAGAAGAAAGATTTAGGATCATAGAGAAAATGGATTTTTATGGCTCTATGAATGTAACTGAGCTTTGTTTGATACCAGGCATAGTCATTCCACCCAAATTCAAAGTTTCTAAGTTTGAATTTGTATGATGGTACAAAATGACCAATAACTCATGTCACCATGTATTGTCATAAAATGGCAATGTATGTTCATGACGAAAAGTTACTGATACATATATTTTTAGATAGCTTTATAGGTTCTATAGTAAGATGGTATGTTCAACTAGACATGACTAATATCCATTCATAGAAAGAGCTCATAAGGGTATTCTTTACACAATATTGACATGTCATAGATCTGGCTCTAGATCATCTTTCTCTATAGAGCATGAAAAAAAAGTAACAAAAAATTTCAAGAAGTAAGCTCAGAGATGGATAGATGTGATTGCACAAGTATAACCTTCTCTTATTGAGAAAAAGACAACTATTTTCTTTGTGAACACCTTGAAACTACCTTATAAAATACCGATAGGCAATGCAACCAAAAACTTTACAGATATGGTGATGTCAAGAAAGATTATTGAAAATACTATAAAGAATGGCAAACTCAATGTAAGAGAGATAAACAAAGCAAAGAAAAGTGGAACTCCTAAAAAGAAAGAAACTAAAGCCTAAGTAATGAAGTGTATGAGGCAATAATTTAAAAGTTTCACTCTATACCCCATACCCATTATCTTTTCATAAATAATGTTACATCATCCCTTATTCATATCAACCGTATCAGTCGCTACAATAACCAGTTTATCCATCCTATTTTCAGTTATCTTTTCGAATAACTACCTATTTATACAATGGTCTGCTATGCCTACCGTACCATAATGGAGACTTAACCTAAGTAGTGGTTTGAGAGCCCCGAGAAATATCTAAGAAAAAATCACCTTTGACCTTATCCATATGACATATATAGATTTGTACCCTCGACTTGTTGAGAAATATTTACTAGCCTTTTTTATTGTTGAACATTTAAAACCTTTGTTTCTTAAATGGTATGATCCCAACGCATATTGTAATTATCATTATGGAAACCTAGGCCATTCTATTGAGAATTGTACTACTTTGAAGCATAAAGTGCAAGGGTTAATTAATGATGGGATGTCAAACTTTGATACTAGCCAAAAAGAGACTTCAAATGTTAATGAAAACCCACTATCAAATCATAGTTAACCATCAATAATTGCTTTGATCGATAGGCAAACATGTCATATGAAGAACATGATAGATGAAGTTAAGACTCTGATGGCTAAGGTGTTTGAAGCCTTAGTAAAAGCTGATATGTTAAAGTTAATAGTGTCTCACAAATACTTCAAAATGATTAACTCAACTAAAAGCTACAACTATCATAAAGATGTTTTAAGGCATTCTATCGAGAGTTGTGACCAATTCTATGAAGAGGTATAAAAATTAATGGATATGGGTCAGATAAAGTTTTATAAAAAAAAAAGATAGGATAAAAGCTGAAGTGTCTACCATTAATTTGAAAAAAAGATTTGTACGTAGACTAGTAACTATCTATTATGATGAAAAATCGATCCTAAGGCTAGAAAAGCCCATCTCTTTATCAGTAGTGACAATTAAAACCTCTATCCCTTTTTTCATACTAAAATGATAAAATAGTACCATAAAAGTATGATTATGATGTCATGGTCAATCCAGATATTGCAAACATAACGAGCGTAAGAGGTATGACTAAGAGTGAGGGATGTTACACTCTAGAAACACTAGAGAAAGCTCAAAAAGAAAAAGCAAAGGTCAAAAAAGAAGAAAAAAGTCAAAGTAATCTTATGGTAGTCCGCAATAAAGAATATTAGAAGTCGTTCTCTAAGAATGAAGTTTGTAAATTTTTAAAGCTAATAAAACATATTGAGTACAATGCAATAGAATAGTTGAACAAGATGCTATCTAAAATTTCATTATTGTCATTATTGCTGAGCTCAAAGTCACACTATAATGTTTTATTGAAGGTGTTGAATCAAATATATGTATTTGACAATGTCTTTGTTGAATATATAGAATAGAGAGTTGATAATCTGACAATCTTAAATTGCATCTCTTTTAATGATGATGAGATTTCTCTTAAGGGTCAAAAAAGTACCAAGGCTCTCCACATTACTGTAAAATACAATAATTATATAATGGCTAAAGTTTTGATCGACAATGGCTCATCAATCAATATTTGCCCATAACTACTTTGGCAAAACTACCTTTCGATTGATGTTACATGAAGCCTAGTTATATAGTAGTTTAAGCTTTTGATGGGACTCGAAGAAAGGTGCTAAAAGATATAAAAGTGCTATTGTATATTGGCCCTTGCATTTTGAATTTGAAATTTCAAGTTATGGATATCTCTCCCTTATATAATTACTTATTGAGTAAGCCATAGATTCATATGGCAAGTGCTATTCCATTCTCACTATAGTAGAAAGTCAAATTCATTATTGATGAAAAGCTTACATGTGTGATAGGATAAAAAGATTTACTGGTAACCCAACTGGTAAATACCCTTTATGTAAAAGTGACAGATGAAGCTTTAGAGTGCTCTTATAGATCTTTCAAGATTATCAATGTAACATATATGGTTGAAATATCTAAATCATATTTATCGTACTTGTCTATAACTACTAAAATGGTCGTTTAGTAGCTTACCGAGATGAAATGGCAACCTGGGGCCAGACTTGAAAAAAACCTACAAGGAATTACAAATCCACCAGCAATATATGATAAGAAAGATATATTTGGCTTGGGTTATAAATCTAGAGATAGAATGAAAATCATAAATGAGAAAAAAGAAAGAGAATGGTTAATCTTAGGGGATATTAGCCAAAGTCAGAGCTGATGGTTATTTTTTACCTCTATGATTCTTTTTGTTTGGGAGGTTATATTTACCCAGATTCATTTGAACCCCTAAATGCAAAATTGATTGAAGCTTTTTTTGACCTAGCCATTCATGGAGAAGTAAAGAAGACTCAAGATGAAAAGGTATTTATGCATTTTTGCCTTTCAAATTTTGAGTTGAACAATTGAAAAGTCATGGTGCTGCCTATTGTTTTTAAAACTTTTGAAAAATAATGTACTATGAAACTTTAAATCCCTAATTGCTTTCTATGAGTATTAGAAGATATTTTGTGGTATGTTTATGTTTATTATTTTAATAAAAGACTTAGAAGATGTATTTGCATTTCTTTTATTTGTTTTCATTTTCATTTTCATTTATTTGATCCATTTCTCTTTTCATTCTACCTTAATCATTTTCTTGCCATTCCATTTTTGTGTGCCAATATTCTCTCTATTTCACCCCTTATAGGGTCTCAAATAATGAACATGAAGACAATTATTACAATAATCTTGGATTCATTTTCAAAAACCCAATTCATGTTGACTAACTTAATAATGAAAAATATTTAGATAATTACATATTGCCTTCTGATTTGTTAAAATTAATAGAACACGAAGATAAGCCAAGTGAGCCCCACCAAGAAATTATCGAATTAATGAATTTGGGGATGATAAAAATAGAAAAAAAGTTAAAATTGGTATGTCTCTTTCACTAATGAATTAGCAAAAGCTAAAAAAATTACTTTGATAATACGTTGATGTGTTTGTGTGATCTTACCAAAATATGCTAGAACTTAGTACTAATATTGTAGAGCACAAATTACCTTTGAAATCAAAATGCAAGCCAGCACAACAAAAGCGAAGGCACAAGAAGCCAGAGATACTATTGAAAATTAAAGAGGAGGTGAAAAAGTAATTTGATGCTAGATTTTTTTAAGTGACAAAATATCCTAAATGGTTAACCAACATAGTGCATATTCCTAAGATGAATGAAAAAGTGAAAATGTATGTTGATTATCGAGATTTGAACTTAGTGGATAACAATGTTAAGCATTCCATATTTTCCTTTATGGATGGCTCAAGGCTACAATCAGATTAAGATGGCTCAAAAGGATATGGAGAAAATAATATAATTATGTAAGGGATATTTTGTTACGAACTTATACCTTTTGGGTTAAAAAATACTGGTGCTACTTATAAAAGAGTGATGGTGACTCTTTTTCATGACATAATACATAAAAAGATAGAAGTGCATTTAGATGATATGATTGTAAAATCTTATGAAGGAGAAAATCATGCAGTCAATCTCGAAAGTTGTTTAATAGGTTGAAAAGATTTCAGTTGAAGTTAAATCTTACCAAGTGTACATTTGGTGCTAAATTAGGAAAACTATTAGGCTTTGTGGTTAGTGAAAGAGAAATAAAAGTTGATCCGGGCAAAAATATATGCTATTCAAAACTTGTCCTCCCTTCATACTTTAAAACAAGTATGATGCTTTGTAGGGAGATTGAACTATATTACGCATTTCATTTTTTAACTCACTTACAAATGCAATCTCATTTTCAAGCTTGTTAAAATACATGATTAAGAGAATGGAATGATGAATGCAAAAAAGCTTTTGATAAAGTCAAATAATGCTTATCAAATTCACTCGTGTTGGTGCCGTTAGTTTTGGAAAAGTCTTTAATTGTATATTTAATATTGCATGAAAATTTAATGAAATGTGTTTTGGGGCAAAAAGATGAAACCAATAAGAAAAAATGAGCAATCTACTACTTGAGCAAAAAATTCACTGATTATAAGTCTAGTTATTCACCATTAAAGAAGATATATTGTGCACTAGCCTAGACTGCTTGAAGGCTTTGGTAATAAATGCTTTATCACACTACTTAGCTTATAGCAAAGTTAGATCCTATCAAGTATATCTTTAAAAAGCCTTCATTGACAAGAAGAATAGCACGATGCCAAATTATAATTTCAGAATATGATATTGCCTATGTAACTTAAAAGGTAATTAAAAAAAGTGAAATAACCGAGTTTCTTACTGATCATGCAGCTAAAGAGTATGAACCAATGAAACTAGATTTTTTTGATGAAAATGTGATAGTCATTGAAAAAATGAACTTGTTGAAAAGTTTTTGAGGATATATTTTGATGGAGCTGCTAATGCTTTAGGTTATAGTATTAGGCCAATTTTTATATCTCCTGATGGACACTATTATCCCATTATAGCTAGATTGAATTTCAACTGCACAAATAATATGGATGAATACAAGGCTTGTGTTATGGGTTTGCAAGAAGCAATTGAAAAAAAGATTAAAGTATTAGATGTGTTTGGAGATTCAGCACTGATCATCTATCAGTTATAAGATGAATGTGAAATGAAAGATTTGAAGTTGATCTGATACCATAAATACATCTCTTAGTTAGTCAAGCAATTTGAAGAAGTTCAATTCAAGCATTTACTTAGAGAGGAGAACCAAATTGCTAATGCACCGGCTACTTTAGCTGTAATGATCAGAATAGATGTAAATATTAAGATCTAACACATCAAGCTAGACATTAAAGATGTACCTACACATTGTTCAGGTGTCAAGAAGAAATTGATGAGAAACCATGGTATCATGATATTCTTCAATATATCAAAAGTTAGCAATATCCTAAGCATGCAACAAAAAATGATAAAAGGATCATCAAAAGGCTGGTTATGAGTTTTTTCATTAACGGAGATGTTCTGTATAAAAGAGGCTAAGATCAAGTACTTCTAAGATGTATAGATGCAATTAAAGCAAAGAAAATTCTTGAAGAAATACATAATGGGGTTTGTGGGGCATATACAAATAGTCACATGATGGCTAGACAAATTATGAGGGCCCACTATTATTAGTTGACAATGAAAAGTGATTGTATTAATTACGTTAAAAAATGTCATAAGTGTCAGATTTATGCTGATAAGATTCATGCTCTTTTGTTAGCTTTGCATATTTTAGTACCTTCATAGCCATTTCAATGTGGGGCATAGATGTCATTGGTCCCATTACCCTAAAAGCTTTAAATGGGCATAGATTTATTTTTATGATAATTGATTATTTCACAAAATGGATAAAAGCTTTTGGTGGTATGCAAGTTCATAAAAAAAGAGATAATATACAGATATGGGCTTCTAGAGATGATTATTTCTCACAATGCTAAAAACTTGAATAGCAAAATGATGAAAAAAAAATATGCATTCAGTTCAAGATCCATTATCATAATTCAGTACCATATTATCCAAATATGAATGAAACAGTAAAAGTTACAAATGAAAATATCAAGAGGATCTTAAAAAGATGATTGATACTTACAAATATTGGCATTTTGCCTTGCATGCTTACAGAACATTAATCAAAACCTTTACTGGGGCCATTTCATTTTTATTAGTCTATAGAATGAAAGTTGTGCTACCAATGGAAGCTGTGCTACTAGTTAAAGTGAAGATTCCCTCCTTAAGGTTTTAATGGAAGTTAAACTAGAAAAAAAAAAGTTGAATGGGTTCGAAATCACTACGAACAACTAAACCTAATTGAGGAGAAAAGACCCATAACTCTTTGCCAAGGACAATTGTTTCAAAAACGGATGATGAGAACACATGATAATAAAATTTACCCCTGTCACTTTCGAGAATGAGACTTATTGTTGAAAAGGATCTTTTCAAATCAACATAACAATCGAGAAAAATGGACATCAAATTGGAAATATTCATATGTTGTGAAGAAAGATTTTTTCGGTGAGGCATTAATTTTGGCAAAAATGGACGAAAATGGTTTGTCTAATATGATAAACTCAGATATTGTGAAAAAAATGCTTTGCTTCAAAAAAAGAAAAAAGAAAAAAAGAGAAAAGAGGGATATATCTAAGTTGAAAACCTAACAAAGTAACTTGGATAGAAATGAGAGGCAACATTATAAGATGACCTTACAACACAGGGGCAAACATGGTTTGACGATCTCTGAAGGATTAAGAAAGTCATCTGATTTAGTTTTTGAGGAAAAAACTCGGAACATTTTGTTTATGATTATCTTGTAATCATTACTTGGGTACCTTTGTTCTTGCCCAAACACTTTTGTTACCTTGCACTTATTATCGGTTTAATGAAATATGTTTTTTTTCCTTTTACGAATAATGCCTATCCATTCTTTCATCTCAATTCGTCATCTTTGTTCACCTTACAAATGAATAAGAGGAATGTATGATTGTATTTTTTTTGTCTTGAACTTAAAATGATGAAAACAATAACACAAAAGATGTCAACATTACTTTTTAAAGGTCGATAAAAGTAGATGAAAAATGACAAGAAAAGTATGACAAGACATTGATGTTGCAAACTTCTAAAGAAGAAAAATATTGTTGAAAAAAAAAACACAATGGTCAAACGTTAAGAACAAATTTGTCTTATGGCAATTATTGAGAACTTTGATAAAATAAGTAAAAAGACAAGAAATTTCGAGAGCCTTTTACCACAATTGAAAATGAATGATTTTGATTGCATTATATGCATTACATCTAGAGCACTTAGTACATACATCCATGAACAGTTATAACAAGGATAGGGACTTTCCATTCCATAATAAAAACAAGATTTAGATTTTCAAGTAAAGATAATAATCAAACAAGAGATTTCAAGAGAGAAAAATTTACTTATTCAAAGATAATAACTCAGTTTCGAACAAAAATGAGATTTTTTTAAGTTGTTGAACCTTTACCTAGATAAGCCTTTTTCAAAATGAAGAATTTTTTTAAAAGTTATTAAGCCTTTATCTAGAAGAAGTTTTTTCAAGATGAGATTTTTTAAAGTTATTAAGCCTTTAACTAGAGGAGCCTTGCCCAAGATGAGAATTTTTTAAAGTTGTTAAGCCTCTACCTAGAGGTGCCTTTTTTCAGATGAGAATTTTAAAGTTGTTAAGCCTCTACTTAGATAAGCTTTTTCTAATATGAAATTTTTAAAATCGTTAAGCCTCTACTTAAAGGAGCCTTTTAAATTTTTAAAAAATGTCGAGTCTTTGCTTAAATGAGCCCTTTAAACTTTCAAAAGTAGTTAGGCCTCTACTTAGAGAAAGTTTTTAAATTTTTAAAAATATCATCGAGCCTCTACTTAGATGAGCCTTTTAAATTTTCAAAAAAAAGAAAAACTTTATACTTAATGTTTTTTCTTTCCAAAAAAATGGTTGTTTGTTTGTCTTTGCCTTATTCCTAATTCTTAGAAATAGATAAAGAGGTGTAGCTATAAACACTCATTTATTTATTTATTATTATTATTATTATTGTTTATTTATTTATTTTCTTTTTTTGACACTTTTTTTACTAGCTGTTGGCAGTCGCATTGCTAGTAGCTTTGATAGCCATCGGCCACCATTTTGACAACCACCCTAACCCTAAGCGACCAAAGTTAAACAAAATCCTAGATTTTTTTAGATCTTGATCTGGCTCTATAAATATAGCTATAAAGACATAAACAGAGAGAGGGCCATTCAAAAAGAAAAGAAAAAAACCCTGCAAAAAAAATGAAACCTAGGAAAAAATAAAATGAAGGTTCACCAAAATAAAAAATAAAAACAAAAAATAGGCTCTGCTGAACCTAAAATACCAAAAAAGAAGGTTTTCTCTATAAAAACCCAAACAGAAATCCAATACCACAACTAAACACAAATGCATTGCCATTGGGAACAGGGACAAATAGCGCCAAAAACGAAAACAAAAAAAAAAGTTTGGCCAAAACTTTCAGTTATGATATAGACCATTCACAGCATATTCTCACAAAAAAGAGGTCAAATCAGGACTTAGAAGGTCATGAGGATTTTTTTTAATGAGTTGTTTAAGCTACCTCGTCACCAATGATGATGGTTAGTGGCTGACAGCAGTGACAGTGTAGTTGCAATGGTAACCGATTGGCCTTTTGAGATTTTTGGTTTAGAGGAAAAAATGAGATTTTTTTATAAAGAAAGGATGGAATGAAAAAAATTTTAAGCTTTTGTATAAGTTGAAGAGTCTTAAAATGATGATTTTGAGCTCCAAAATCTGTGTGTCAGCCTATGACCTGACTCGAGGTTGACATACCCGACCCGACGATTCAGCACTCCTCAAAACTTAGGCCTAAACTGGTTCAGATAACCTGCCAATGAACCATTTTTGAATTGGTCTGAATTGGGCAAGACCTCGCAAACTGCTCGTTGATCAGATTATTAATCGGTTCGATCTAGGTTTTTTTTGTATTTTCTAATTTTTAAATTTATTTTAGTTTTATCATTTTAAAGTTTTTATTATTATGTTTAAATTTTTAAAATTTCTAAGAAAAATATTTGTTTTTTAATAATAATACTAATTAAATATGAACAAATAATAAAAGTAAAGTCTAAATTTTTTATAGTTTTATTTTAAAAAATTAAAATAAACCTTATAAAAAAAGTAATATAACAATACTAAAAATTAATAATTAATAATAATAATAATAATAATAATAATAATAATAATAATAATAATAATAATAAATGGTTTCTAACCTTAGATATTTTAAAAAATTAAAAAATTGTAGAAATAATTAGAATAATAATTGATAAAAAATAATAAAAATTAGTAAAATGTAAGAAAAGAAAATTTTTATCTAATGATAAGATTCAAATCTACTCTGAGTAGTGATACCTAATAAATCTTGAAGTAAGAAAATTTTTTTAAATACTATCAATGTATTGAAATATTTATAAAAAGTTTTCAATGCAATAAAAATTTTTCTTTTTTTGTTATTAAATAAAATAAAAAATTAACTAATTTGTTAAAATAAAATAATAAAAAATGAGGAAAAATAAAATTTTATCCGATGATGGGATTCTAAAAATATTCCAAGTAGAGATGCTTTACGAAATCTCTAGGTGAAATTTTTTTTTAAATATTACCAGTGTATTGGAGTATTTATAGAAAATTTTCAATATGATAAAAGTTCTCATTTTCTTCAAAGATTAAAGAAAAACTAATAAATTTTTTAAACAAAATAAAATGTGTGCACCAACATATTATCATTTGCATTGCATGCACAACATAGTTTTTTTAAAAAAGTAAATCTGAGTCTCTGAGGATTAGATTCTATGGTATTCTAAGAAACGATGCCTACGAAATCTCTAAGTGAGAAAGAATTCTTCTAATGTTTCCAATGTATTGGAATATTCTAAGAATGATTTTAATAAAAGGGTTCTAATTTATTTTTCTCGAATAAAAATGGAACAATAAATATTAAAAAAATAATAAAAGAAAAAAACCAAATTTTAATAAATGAAAGAAGTTAAGGAAATTATTTCCAAACACTGAAATTAAGAATGTTTTTGTCAAAATTAAGGAATAACATGTAATTAATTGATGCCATTTTAAACGGGTGTTGTGGGGGTGTTAATCCTTCCCCACGCATAATCGATTCTTGGACTCAACCTATTTTGTAGACCCTAAAATTATCATTTTAATAAATTTTAATTAATTTTAAAATTTTATTTAAAGGATATATTTCAATAGGTGGCCAATCGCATCTAGTAAAAAAAAAGATTGGTGGCATCTCTGTTTTTTCATTTTTGTTTCCAAATTCATTGGATGACTCCAAAACTGTTACAACAATCACATTTGGAAGTATGTTGAGAAATAAAATGGAAAATGTAATTCAATCTTCCTACAAAACCCCTTACTTCCTTTTGTGTGCATGGGGGAGATAAGTTTTGGATGGTAAGTATCTTACTAGATCAATTCCAATGCCCCTCTCACTAACCAAAAATCCTAATAGTTTTTCTAACTTAGCACCAAACATGCATTTAGTCAAGTTTAGCTTAAGTTGATACTTCCATAATCTATCAAACAATTTTCTAAGATTAGTAACGTTATCCTCTTCCTCACGAGATTTTGCAATCATGTCATCTACATACACTTTTATTTTCATATGCATCATGTCATATAAAAGGGTTACCATTGCTTTTTGATAAGTAGCTTTTGCATTTTTCAATCCAAAAGGCATAACTTTATAGCAAAATGTGCCCCACATGGTAACAAATGCAATTTTTTCGATATAAGTATGGGCCATTTTAATTTGGTTATATCCTAAAAAACTATCCATAAATGAGAATGTGGAGTGCCTGGCACTGTTGTCCATAAGAGTGTCAATATGAGGGCCAAAAAAAATTATCTTTCGGGCTGGCCTTATTTAGATCCTGATAATGTATGCTCATATAAACTTTTTCATCTTTCTTAGGAACCAAGACTATGTTAGCTACCCATTTTAAGTGTTTGGCTACTTCTAAAAAGCCTGCATCAATTTGTTTTTTCACTTCTGTCTTGATTTTTAACAACATATCTGGCTTCATGAGTCTCCATTGCTACGCACTAGCTTGTATTTTGGTTTTAATGGCAATTGGTGTTCCATAATATCTGAACTAAGTCCTGGCATATCTTGGCATGACCATGCAAACACATTAACAAACTAACGAAGCAATTTCTCTAAGTTCCCTTTTTCTATAGGTGAAAGAGATATACCTACCTTAACATTCTTCTTATTTTTCTTATCACTTAAATTGACTACATCTGTAACTTTCTTATGTGGTTAAATTTGTTTTTTTCTTGATCTATTAGTTTTAATAAATTAGGAGATAAATTATACTCATCTAAATCCTCTTTATTATTAAGTTCATCAACATGAATAGGTTTTTCAAAGTCAAATCTTGGCTTATTGTTATGACTATCCTTGCATTCATTATTTGAAAACTTGAAAATGGGTGAAATTGAAAGGATGTGAACGTGTGTGTAGGAAAAGAAAAGAGAAAAAATTGTAACTTAGAATGAATGAAATAATAGAGGAAATGAAAATGCAAAAAACTAGTCATTTTATTGGAATGATAAAGGAAAGATAAGCTTATACACAAAAGTTTTTCGAATGCTCTTAGAAAGTAGCATTGGGAAAATTAACTCACTATATTACTTTTTAAAGGATTTAAAGATAACTAGCAACTTTATTGCTTTTCAATTGTTTAGTTTTTTGCCCGAAAGACATGGATATAAGAAAAGCTTCTCTTTTTGAGTTGTTGTCACTTCATCACCCACTATATAGATATAAAGTCCAGATAAGGCTTTGTTTATGTTCATCATGGGTTCTATTTGTGTGACCTTTGGTGAATCAGGGTGAGTATATCCGCTTGAAAGAAATGTATCATAGAGGAAAAGGATACTTATTTTTTCATATTTTAGCTCATGTCTCTTAAGAATGGCTAACCTCTTCTATTTTCTTTTAGCCATAGCTCTCTTTCTTTTTGCTATAGTAATATTGAATCCATGTTTAAATCTTTCCTTATTCTCAAACACCCTTAATGGCTCATTGATTCCTTACAAATTTTTTTAAGCTTGTATCCAACATACCATTATTTACCAATTATTTGTTTGACGACCATCTCGATTATACTTGATAAGCACAGAGTGGGCATCGTTGATCCTCTTCCCTTATAAGTTGATTAATAAATTCAAAAAATCTAAAAGAGCATTTCAATGCCTCATTCATAACCTCCACATGTAGAGTAGTCATGGGCTTGGATACCAATAAGTCTTATTCTCCATAAACGTAAATGTGTTGATCTTTCATTATAATATTTACTTTTTGATACAAAGATGATGAAACAATGCCTGCTATATAAATTCATAGTTGCCCTATCAGACAGCTATAAGATGATGAAATGTCCATGACTTAAAATTTTATAGATAAAGCACATTATCCTCTTTACATTGGTATCTTGATGTCTCTTAACACTTCTTTTTTAGACTTGTCGAAAGCCCTCACTATCATACAATTTGTTTTCATATACAAGGCATCACTAAGTAACTTTGTTAGGGTGATCATGGGTATGACATTGATTGAATAGCCATCGTTAATAAGAACTTTAGCTAGGATATAGCCTTTGCACATAGTAGTGATATGAAAAGTTTTGGTATTGCATCGACCTTTTAATGAAATCTCATCATCATTGAAAGTTATGAAATTTAGAGCCATAATACTCCCTACAATATGGTTAGCATTCTCGACAGAGATGTTATGGTCTATATGCACTTGATTCAACACTCTCAATATGGTATTTCGATGTAATTTAAAATTCAACAATAGCAATAATAGAGAAATTCAAGTAGGAATCTTGTTTAATTGTTCCATTATGCTGTATTTATTGTGTTTAATTAACTTTAAAAACTCATAAGTTTCTCTTTCAGTGATAGTTTTTTTATACTGTGCATCTTAAGCCATTAAATGATGAGTTTTTTCTCCTTCTCCCAACACCTCTTTTCTTTCTTTAGCTTTTCTTTTTTGAGCATTTTTAACATTTCTAGAGTATAACATTTGCCATCATATGTCATTTCACCCACTTTAGTTATATTTGTAGTGCCAGGGGCATTTAGGTTGCTTGTAACTTGGCAGTCATTTGATTCTTATGCCATGACATTATAATCGTATTTTCATGGCATTGCTTTGTCACTTTGATAAGGGAATAGGCTAGGGACTCAAATTGTCATAGGTCTCATAGGAAAAAAAATAGGTTGTTCTTTTGCCAAGCTTGGCTTTTTGTTACAAAATTAGTCACTAGCTTGGGCATAAATTTGAAAAACATGTTCCTTGAAAATCCTCATTCTATTGCATTCATCATGGACTGCTCTTGTGTCTCACTTGGCTTTTCATTACAGTAAATTGTCACTAACTTAGGCATAAACTTAAAGAACATACTTCCTAAATATCCTATTTCTATTGCATTTACTAAGTTTTAATCATCTCTTTCATAGAACTCTACCAAGGATGAATCCATAATTACTTGTGGCATTTGGTGAAATGCACTGTAATTCTAGATAAAATGTCTTACCATATTCATATGATAAATATAAGTTTAGGCCATATCATAATCTTTATGATAGATCTCTTAGTCTATCATGTTAGTTTTGACTAAGCTTTCAAACACTTGACCTATTGGGGTTTTAACCTCATCAACGCTTCTCTTAACATGCCCTAACGTACCATCATCTATTATGTTGATTGTCAACCTAACATGATATGGTAAAAGATTTTCATTAACATTTGGCTTTCCGCTAATATCAAAAAGTTGTGCTATTTTTTATGGAATGGCCCACAATCTCATCATGATAATTACATCAAGTATTCGAATCATATCATCTAGGGTATAAAGGTTTCAATGGCCTTATAGGGGAAAGTACGATGAGATGGTTTGTTACTAGATAAAAAAGTAAATCAGTGTAGGACATGAGAATGAAGTTAATGGGACTTTTCTCTTGAGTAGCTCATGGCCTTCTCAAATTGCTTGTTGGACTATTTGGCTAAATGTGAGGTTGGGCTATAAGTGCAGGGGTGTGAGTTGGCATACGAGGATAAAAACTCTAGGAAACCTCAGTTGTAGTATCGATTTATATAGGAATGGACTTTGAGATATGCAATTTATGGTGGGGCAGTAGGTTTGGTAGGTTGGATAGGGGTGATATAAGATGAAATTTATCGGTGATTGATTCTCATAGGCCACAGCATGTGCCTTTTCATTTTTCTTCTTAGGTGGCATTACTTTTTTAAAGCTAGAGGTATCACCTGTCTCGATCTTACCACTTTTGATGGCATTTTCTAACATTTCATCGGAGATCATATATCAGTAAAATTTTTCATTGTATTGCAATAATCTTGTCATAATATGGTGCCTTAAGAGTATTGATAAAAAACACTATTATCTCTTTTTTAGTCAAACATGGTTGTATTTGAATAGTAAAAACCCTCTATCTATGGGCATGTTCCTTGAAAGTTTTATTGGCTCTTTTCTTCATGTTTTACAATGACAACCTACCAGAAGTCATGTCTAATATGTGCTTGTGTTAACCTAGAAAATATCTAACAAGATCCTTCCAAAAATACATGCGACTCCTATCTAATTGGACATACCATCTAGCCATAAATCTAGTGAGGCTATTTTGGAAATAGTGGATTAAAAGCTTATCATTGGCCATGTGGCTTACCATCTTGTTACAAAATATTGTAAGATGAGTCGATGGGCATTTAGTTCTATCATTTTTCTTAAAGTCAAGAGTTTTAAACTTCAGTAGAATTATTAGATCAAGGACTAAATTGAGTTTGTTTGCATTGATACTTTCAAAGGTATACCTTCATTCAACAACTTTTAGTCTCTTTTCTAGTAAGTCATATTTGTGTTAAATTTTTTTCTCTCCTGACTCTGATATGCCCTTTAATTTCTCTTACTCTTTGGCATTATCTAAATTAGAAACAAAGATTGGATCAATCAGATTACATCTTAGGTTTTGCTCAAATTGCTCCTGATTTGGTAGTTGGTTAGCCGATAAATTCACATTTATAAGAGGGTAGGCACTGGATACATCACTTGAGGAGCTCAAGCATGGGGTGGATTAAAACTCAAATGGGTAAAGTGGTTTTTATTTGATGTTGTTAATTTTTTATGGTCGATTTTACTCTTTTGTAGTAGAGGTTTCAGCAACACTTTTTTCTTTGGTCATGCCTTTCATTAACTCCATTAACTCCATTAACTCTATCATTTGTCTTCACATTTCCTCTTACATTTCAGTCATCTATTCTCGCATATCTTCTTAAGCTTTTTTCATTCTTTCTATAATAGTTGCTTGCTTATTTTCCATAATTCTAATATGTGACCATGTATTATACGAGTGGCAAGCATATTGGTTTTGAACTTTTGACAGTTTAGCTATCCTTAAACCTTTATCCATAATTTGGAAAATGATGACGCCATATTATTTTTGTGAAAGAAAATTTTTTATTTAAATTTTAAAAATAAAATTTTAATAAGATAAAATATTGAGAAAGAAAAAACATGCACAATATATGCATGAATGCATTAAGAGGTATTTACTCCAAGATATATCTCAAACATTAGAACTTTTCATTGCTTTCAAATGACTTTTGATTGCAAAGAGTCTATCATTATAGACTTGTAACCATAGAAACATTTACTTTACTTAAAATGATCTTTAACTTCAACTAAAAAATCCAATAGACGTTACTTATAACTTTCAGTTAGGTTGATTTCTTACATCAAAATTTTTACCCTCTTAACTATCTTTTTTGTTTTTATCATTGCCTTGCAAATTTTAATAGCCGGATGCTTCATGTATTGTTACCTTCTCAAGTTCTCTGCTTTCCATTTCATACGAGCATCTATTTTGAGATCGTAAGTGTATATCTAATCTTTTTTCCTATTTTGCCACTCTTTGATGATTGTGGAAATATGGTCTTTGTGGTCTTATAAATGTTGTTCTATCTTCTGAATTACCTAGCAAAGTGATTCTTTCTCCTTTTGTATTTCACAATGCTTGCTCTTTTTATATTTTATCTGAGCTTTTAATCTAGCATCTTTCTTTTAACATTTTATCAACCTTGCTTAAGCTATTGAATATTGACCCTTCTAATTTTACTGTTCTTAAAAAATCTTGATGGCTTTTTTCTTGTTTTTCTTGGCTTTGTCTTTCCAGAGTTACATCTCTTCTTAAAGTTTGATCATCTCATTATGCTACCTACCACCAAGTCTAATGCTTTTTCCCTCATTTAGTTGGGTTTACATCTTTTTGTTTTTTTTATGCAAATCATTTATATCATTTTTGGCCACATCTCGATCTTGAATTGCCTTTTTGAGCTTTTTTTTTTTACTTTCGCTTCATATTTCAATTGTCTCATCTCTTCTCGAAGTTTCAAATTTTTTTTTTTCAATTTCTCTTTTACTGTTTCAAGTTCTTTCCTAACAACCTCAACTTCTGACAATGGTTCTTTTGCCCACTAGCAACTTGTTGAAATGATAAATCATCTAGAAGGAGCACAATTTCTCTAGAATGTTTTGCCTTCCAAATTGAGTAATTGGGGTAACTTTGATCTTAATCTTATTCTTCGAGTCTTTTTCCATACCTAAATTAACTGTTTTTTTGTTCTCGATGAGCTCACTTCTTCATAGGCAAATTTTACTTGGAAAAGTCCATGTGTTATAGGGACAAACTACTTCGTATCGAATTGTTATAATACCATTAGTGGAACGTAACTTATCACTCACCACAATCCCAATAACAGTTCCCATAAATCATTTTTACCTTGTTATAACATAGGCACATGAGGCATCCATGGTGCCATCCATTTGACTTGATCACTAGTAAGTCTTAGAAAGAATGCTACCCACTTTTCTTGGATTTCAATGTTGGTCACTGACTTTGGCAAAACTCTTTAATTAGAGCTTTATTTCAAAGATAAGGCTTGGAAAAACACCTATTTTGCATTTAAAATGGCTTTTTATCCAAACTAATAATAACTGTGCACTCTTTATAAAACGTCCCTCATTTCTGCAATAAAAATTTAATGACCTGATAGTTTCGTCTAGGATTGTCGAAATGGGATTAATCACTTGATTTTCAATTTTTTCAAATAGATCAACTATTGCCAGTTCAACGTACCCTAAAGTTTTTGAAAAGATCACCATGTCATAAATTGCTAAGGCAAATACTGCCATGCCTTGATCATCTTCCAAGTATCCTAAAATGAAATCTCAAAAGAAATGGCTAGGTAAGCCAGCACATTTTCCTTTGTCTTTGTTAAAGCATCCACAGCCTTTATTTTCATTCCCATTAGTTAAAGCACCCATAGCCTTTATTTTATGACATATATGTTATCAAGGTACTGTAATTCCAAACCCACTAAAATTGAATATTCCTCGATGGTTGGTGTCAAATCCTCCTCATTAAATGTGAAACATCTATATTATGGGTCCCAAAACTAGACGATTGCTCTTATCAAATGTTCCCCAATTACTATTGAGATAAGAGATGTAATTTGTTTGTACTTTTCATAAAATGTTTCTTTTCTAGCTTCACTCATTTGATTCCATATGGTAGCCAAATCCTCTAAATTATTTCATGTAAGATTTAGATATACTTTTCTAAATAATCTCGACACATAATCGATAGGTAGGCAATCCCTTTCCTTTTGTTAGATTTTCTTATACTATTCATGCACCTCATTTTATGATTCATACGGGGCACTTACAGAAGAAGAACAGATTTGTAACACTATGGGATTCATGAAAAGAACTTTGTTGAAAGATGTCTTGGAGCAAATACCTTATTATGTTATTGTAGTATGCCAATATAATTTATGCAAAAGAAATACAAAAAAAAGAAAAAAATAAGTTAGTATATGGAGAAAAAAAAAAGAAATGGGAATAATAAATAGTAATAAAAGCTTGGAAAATGAAAAAACAAAAGGAAAAATTTTCTCTTTATATTTATTTTAGAAAAAAGAAAAAATGAGATAAAGATCTTATTTTTGTTTTTAAGAAATCAAAACAAATATGAATGCATACATTTATGATTTTCATTAAAAAAGTATTACAATACAAATGTTCCCTTACTTGCAGTAATTTTTAGGGACGATCTACAAACGGTGGTATGGCTCTACCTAGGGTCGGCCCTTATAGCTTACTATATGCTTGGTTGGATTAATTTATGTTTAAAAGGTCCCTAAACTATTCCTCACTAGCAACTACTCAAAATTAGTAAGGCATCTCGATCTTCACCCATTATAAGCTACAAATGAAAAAGGGTTTAATTTGAGTATGAGAATTTCGCTTCCCATTATGAATGTTATCACATCATAAGAGTATAGTACTTTACTCCTTCTTTAAAGGGTTGGAGCTCGGGTATAAAGCTCATGCATGATATGAATATGCCATGTGTGAATGAGGGAATAGAGTATTATAATCCTTATTCTAAATTCCTTATAAGAACAATAATAATACATACGAAGTATAAAATAAAAGAGCATGTAGTAAATAAATGACATGGTTAGAATGAAATGCAGATTTTTTCCTTTTATTATTATTGTTGTTGTTGTGATTATTATTATTATCATTATTATAAATAACAAAAATAAAATTAAGGAAATTAAGGTTAAATACCAATTAAAACTATTAAACCAAAATTCAAGATAACATATTATTAACCTTTGGCTTGACTATTTAAGAGAATGACATCCCTAGTAAAGTTGTCAAGTTGTCGTAATGGTTTTGAGGACTGTTTCACAAATTTGAAAACAAAAAAGAGTCGTCACCAATTTTTTTAGCTAGGTACGATTGGCTATTTATTAACTTGCCGTTTTAATAAAATCTTAAAATTTATTAAAATTTATTAAAAAGATAATTTTTTGATTTGTAAAAACAGTTTAGGTTCGAGAGTCGACTATGCGTGAGGAAAGATTAGTACCCCCACAATGCTCGTTAAAAAAAGAATACCAATTAATTATGTGTTATCTTTTACTTTTGACAAAAAATGTCTTAATTTTCTTATTTAAAATTTAATTTTCTTTATTATAAAAAACATAATTTTATTTTTTGTTGTTTACTTGAGAAATAAATAAGAATCGTGCATATTGAAAAATTCCTAAAAATATTCTAATACTCTAACAATATTAAGAGGGATTTTTTCACTTAAAGAATTCTTCACTACTCAAATTTCTTAAAAAATCCTATTATCGATGACTCATATTTATCGTCAACATTTATATTTAATAATCATATTATAAAATATGATATCTATAATTTAAAAAATAAATAAATAAAATTTTTTAAAAATTTATTTTTTTTATACTAAAATAAGAAATCATTATCGAAAATTATTCTAAATGCTCCAATAAATTGGTGGCATTTTAGATAAATTTTTTTACCTAAAAATTCTTAAGAAATTACTATTCTGACTTTTTTAGGATCTTATTTTCAAAGAATTTGTTTACTTTTTTTAATATGATACACATAGATTAGCTTGTGATGCAAATTGCATTATGTAGTAGTTCATTTTTAGAAGTGAAAAATAAATGAGAATTTTTCGTATTGAGAATCATTCCAAATATTTCAATTCTTTCGCAATACTTTTAGAAAAATTCTCTCACCTTAGGAATTCTCAAGAATCATTGGTTGGACTTCTCAAAATCCCATTTTCAAAAACACCCATTATTTTCAAAATTATATAATGTCAATGATAAGGTACAATATGCCTACAAAAGTCTTTTCATTATTATTATTATTATTATTTAATATTTATATTTTTATTCTATTTTATTTTAACTACCTATTATTTATATATTTAAAAAAAACATATCACCTATCTTTCTTATATTTTTTCATTATTTATTTTAATTTTGTTTTAACCACCTAATAATTTCTCCATTATTATTAAATTTTTTTTTAAAAAATAAAGTAAAGAAAACCTTTTTATTAAAAAATTTTCTAGATACCCCAATACTTTAGTGGTATTCTAAGAAGAAGGAATCTTTACACGAATTTCCTTAGAATCATATCCTCAAAGATTTCATTTATCTTTTTTTTTCTTATTTAATTTTATTTAAATCCTAATTTTTAGTTTGTATTGTTATATTAATCATTATCATCATCATCATCATCATCATCATTATTATTATTATTATTATTATTATTATTATTATTTAAAATTAAAATTTGAAAGATACAAATATTTAATCATAATATTCATGTATCATTATATTAATTTTAAAAAAAAAGCTTTTAATCTTTCCTTTTATCAATACTAAGTTATATATATATAGGAAAATAAATTGTAATACCCCAAGCCAAATAATAATTAGGCTAGACTAATACCAAAGCCCATTAGTTTATTAAGAAATTAATTAGTAAAAGAAAAAGGGTTGAGGTATTAAATAAAAGAAAACCTAGCTATTGTGAAACCGAAAGAAAATTGGAGCTCTTCTTTCACATCTTCCTTAGGGTTAAAGAGCATGAAAAATCAAGTTAGAGATTCAAAATTAGAGGTTACAATCAAGTTAATCCCCTAAAGATAAGTATATGCCCTCTTGTTATTTAAGAAAAATATACCATTTTGGTTGCTATTATTTGGAGTTGAAGTTTTGATAGCAGAACCAATAAAAATTATGAAATCTTTCATTAATCTCAATGATCTATTTGGGTAAATTATTAGGCTTTGTTTATTTCATGTTCTTAAGATTTATTGATAATTATTGAATGGAGTTTAAAGGCTGAAAGTAGAGATTTGAATTTTTAAAGATTGAAGAAGAAATTTTGTTTTTGGATGAGATGCTATGATTTGCAATAGTGAATTAAAATAGAATCTGTATTAATGGATAAATTATTGCTATGATTATTATACACCGTTGGAAAACATGTTGAATCTACTTTATAATAAAATAGACGAAAGTTGAATCTGAGTTGTCTATGAAGAGTTGTCTAATTTTTACTTAAGAATATGCAGACTGTAAAATAGTAGCATCAGGGTTGAATTACGAAATTTGTCTTAATTTTTATACAAGGATTTACAGATTAAACCATATATGTTTGGAAAGCTTATTGAGTCTACTTTCCAACAAAACAAATGAAATTGAATTTGAAGTTTCCTATGAATAAAACATAATTTTTATTAGAAGGTATACAGGCTGTCTGGCAGTAGCATATGATATGGATTGTAAAAATTATTATAATTAATCTACAAGGAATCATGAGATGGGCCATATACGGTTAGAAAGCTTATCGAGTCTAGTTTCTAACATATTAAAAATATTTTGATTTCGAGTTGGATATCCTGAGATATGGTGTTTTAGTGAAAACAGTGCAAGCTACCAAAATTAGTCACTCAAGTTAACTCTTGTTTAACTTAATTATTTTTGGTATAATTAGTTTCAAAAATAGGTTGATTAATTTCTATTATGTTGAAATTATTTTGAATAGGCCATTAATTATTTTGGGTGAAAAACTAAGTGGTAGAATCCAAAAGAGGTAATTAGAATCTCATATACTTTACTTATTTTCGAATCTATGTATATATGTATGTTTCTAAATGAATGAATGTTTTATTTCATTATTTTCAATGTATGAAAATAGGATCAAGTATATGATTATTTTATATTTCTCTAAATAAATGATGGATCATGCTTATGAATGAAATGAGAAAAAAATGATTTATGTTTAAAGAACGATTTTATGATAGCTATATTTTTACATCAATAGGAAATGGGATCATTGACACCAGAACTAGTTCTATGGCCCTAGCTAACGGTTATAGTAGTTAGCATATGCATGATCATACAGCCCTACTAACAGGTTATAGTAGTTAGCGTAAGGTTCTGGCTAGCGAGTTATAATACTTAGTAATGATCATGAGGATGAAATTATCGATGCCGCCAATGTCACGAGTTATAGCAGTGACCGTAACTAACGATAAATGAATGATAATGATAATTTATGATGATGGTGGTGATTTACGATGACTTTTAATGATTGATCCATTATTCAATTTGATTACAATATTTGAATGACAGCATATTTTCCAATGATTTATGAATTGACATGTTTTGATATTGATTTATGATTTACGAAATGTTTGACATAATGATGATTTTGGAAATGTTTTGACATTATGATTTGAGAAATGTTTTGAATGATCTATATAATATGTATGAAAATGATACTTGAACCAGTAAGGTGTGTGAGCCTATACTTACTAAGCTATGGTTTGCTCATTTTTCTTTTACATTTTCTTTACAGATGAGTAAATGATAAGTTTGGTTAGTCTTATGAGAAGCTAGAAGATTAAATGAGAAAGATTACTTAGTTGTCAGAGACAGTGTTTGCCAATGGGATATTATTAATGGTTTTATATTTTATATAGTTTGTATTTGGATATGTAGAGATGTATCATTTGTTAGATTAAAGATATGGAGTTCACTTGGTAGATTATTTTATTGAAAAATTTTAGAATAGTTAATAAAGAAGGCTTTGTATTATTTTGGAATTTTATTTTTATTTCAAGGTAATATAGTTGTGTTGCATCTTAGTCTCAAGGTGTGACATAGATGAATGTAAAATCTTTTGTTTTGAATATTTTTCTAAATATCCCATTACTTTGGTAATATTTTTTTAAAAAAATATTCCCATCTAAAGATTTTAAAGAATCACTATTTAGAGTTTCTTAAGATCTTATCTTTAGAGATGTTCATTATTATTATTAATATTATTACTGTTATATATATATAAAGTACTAAAACTCAATCAGTAGACAAGCAATCATGAAATTTAAATTGCAATTAAAAAAAATTCTACATGGACGTAGATGGTATGAAGCATGTATCAAAATAAAGTTTATTAACAAATAAATATGTGGCCTCAAGTTTTAAGATATTAGTTTATTGATTAGATGAAAAAATATCCCAATTAAGAGAAAACAACCATCACATCCATCTATCATGATAGAACAATTGTTTTCTTCTACCTATGTTGTCTCTATCACTTGTTTAATGGTTGGAATAATAAGAAGAAGAAAAAGGTCCAATCCACATGGCAATCTCCAGGAACCACCGATTCTAGCCATGGTTTCTCAAGCTTTAAAGTTCTTAATCCTTGAGCTTTCATTTCTTTTACTTCCAGAAGGTTATCATATTTATTTATTCTTATTTTCTTGTAAATAAGGACTACCTTGCAAACAATAATGTTAGAAGCATAAATGGTAAACCATAAATCTCATTCATTATTGAACAACAAAAGATAATCGAACCTTCTCATGAAAGACAATTGTTTCTTATAGCTTGTATGACTTTCGATTTCTAAAAAAAAACCTTATAGTTAGAGGTCTAGGATTTTTTTATTTTATAAACCAATTTTCTCAAATAGGCTAAGAGAGAAGGCTTTAAACCTTCATAGCAAATCACATATCAAAGGAAAGAAGTAGCAAACTTAAAAAGTATGAAGCTTTAAATTCTTTTACGTAGGTCAGTTGTTGAGCATATGAACCTAGCATGAAAAGGTGAATTTTTAAATTTCTACTCACATATTACACGCCTAAGTTAGCAAACATAAAAGAAAAGAAAGTTTTGTTCTGTCTAAAAAAAATACTTTCCTATTAACGACAAACCATAAAATCATGTATAATTGCCCCAAGTTTTGATAGCAGCAAAGAACAAAACTATATTCTTTTCTTTTTTTTTTTTTAAGAAAAATTTAACCTTTGTGACTTTTATAAACTCTTTTCTTCTTTTTATATTTAAATTGTTTTTGGCTTTCACTAAAGAATAATCTTCTGTTTATCATACATCTTGAAATACCAAACCATAAGAAAGAGTTTTAAGCCTCTCTGACATCAAAAGAGTAACATCTTTCTTGAGGAACCAAATTTTGAACCTCGAAAGCTTTCTTGCTTTTCCTCGCCTAATGTTTTATAAAGGTAACCATTTTTAAAGAAAGGTTCATCCCTTTGTCTTTTTAGCATAGAACACAAACATCTAATCATAGAAACCTAACTCTTGTAAATGGTAGAAAGGTAACATAAGCAATATTCATGGAAATTACAGTGTCCATATGCATGAAAGCAGACTAAAATGGAATAGAATGGTATTTTTTCCTATCCACTTCTCCAAAAGCTATAACTTCTTTTATCTTGTAATTTTTAGCCACCAAATTTTGTCGCCTTTCCCTTTTTTTTGCTTTGTCTTCTTTTCTTTATTTTTTGTTGTCCTAAAGTTTCTTTTCGTTTTTGGTTCTTTGTTTTTCAAAAAAACATTTTTTCTTAAACGACCCACTTTTTTCTTGTAAAGTTCTTTATTTTATGCATCTGCCTTTTTTTCCCTCTTCGTCTTTTTTTTTTCTTTTTTCCTCTAACTTTTGGTAGACTCTCATTTATATATTAAAAACCAAGACACCATCCTCTTTTTTGTTTTTTTTTTCCTCCACTTATCTTCTCATCAGACCCTTAACTTTTAGCTTCTTTCGTTACAAGCTCTGTTGGTGCCAAGGTGCTTAGCTTTGTTTTTTTTTTTTTTCATGTAAGACTAAAGTGGCAGACTCGAGCGTTTCCTTTTCTCTGTAACTTTTTGGTTTTGCCATTAAAACCTCTTATAGCCTTCATGTGACCTCTTCTTTTTTTTCTTATTATTATTATTATTATTGTTTTGGTTTCAATTTAAACTTTCCTTTTCATGCAACCTAAGCCTGTGCAAAGGCTTTATTTATTTATTTTTAAAGAAATAGTTAGGCAATTTTTCCCTTTAGGCAAATTCATGGCCTTTGTCCTTTGTTTTATTTTTTTGTTTAAGCCATCTTTAATGGCCAATTTAGGTTCAAATTCTCTTTAGGCCATTTTAGGATTTGTTCTTAATTGAGCTTACAAATGTATCATTTTATGGGTCACTATCAAGCTTTTAAAATAGACTATGTAATGAACCTTTAAAATATACTGTGTAATAGGTTCAAATTAATGATTCTGGTCTATATTCAAAAACGAAATAGATCAATCACGTTAAAATGTTTCAAATAAAATTCAAGGTTTACATCATAAGTAATGCATAGAAGTAGCTAAATTTGTCCACAAAGAATTAATACTAACTGCAGTGAGAATTAATCAAAGCCTTTAAAATTAGACAACTGGCTTCTTTCAATGACTAAAGGAACGAAGATGTCTTGAATGATAAGCGATGACATAAAATGTATTTTATGTTTTTTTTAAATGTGTTTTAATTTTAATAATTATATATATTTTATTTTTTTTTTGTGTTATTAATCCAATTTCAAAATTAAAAATGATAACAAATAAGATATAAATAAATACACCACACTATTCAACCCATTTAAATATTTTTTTTCATAATATTAATAATAATTAGAATTAGATCTATGTTTTGTCATGGGATAAATTTTTTTTTAATTATGTTTTTAATATGAGAGAAGAAAAATTTTTATGTAAGTTTTAATGGATGATAACATACAAATATGTATTTATTTTTTAATATAAATTAAACTTAATTGCATATAAATGTAGTTTTTATTAAGTTAAAGTATTAGATATTATCTTTATCAATATAATATAAAACATAAATTAAATAAATACTAAAATATATTCTTTATATACCATGAAGAGGGTCGGGATAGAGCATTCCAAATCCAATCTTGACTTGACTCAAGTTGTTCAAAGAGGTAAAACTTAATCAAATTCTTATTTAAAAAAAATCACATTGATTGGATTATGATGAATCAAAACCCATCGGATATAGGTTGTTTTTTCATTTATAAATCTATTAATTTTTTCTTTACAAAATTTATCTAAAAAATAAAAAAAATGACAAAAAAGCCAAATAGGATGAACATTAATTAATTAAATTATAATATATATAAATATAAAATTAAATAAATAATAAAATATTTTTTATATATACCAAAATCGAAGCGTAACATTCAAAATCTTACTCTGACTCGAACTCAATTTTTAAAAAAACTTAATCCAACTATCCTAAATTAAAAAGATAGAGTGTTAATTGATTCAAGATAAATTGAAATATATTGAAATATGTTATTTTGTCATCTCTATATCAATTGATTTTTTATTATAAAATTTATCTAATAAAAAGTAAAAAATAAAAGAGAAAAGGAAAAAAAAAAAGCAAAAGTTAAAAAAAAAAATGAGGATATGAAAAAAAAAAGAAGAAATGTGTCACGTGAACACTTTAAGCGAAGTGAAAAATCTTTAATTCATCTTCAACAAAATCCTATTTAAAAAAAATACTAGATGCGATATCAATTTTTTTTTTGAAAAAATACATTTATATTGGATTAATGTGAATTAAAATTAATTGAATACGAACTATTTAATTATCTCTATTTTCATTGATTTCTTTTTTACAAAATTTATTTAATTAAAAAATAAAAATTTTTAAAACAAAAAATAAATTTAATCAAAAATAAAATTTAAAAAAAAAAGTATAGAATGGAGGAAGGTTCCCATTCTCTATAAAATTAATATTATTGATATTAATAATAGTAATAATAATAGTAATATTTGCGATACTAATCTTTTTACAATTGAATTAAAAATGATGAGAACAAATTAATGAGATTTTGATTTAATGATAAAAAAAAGATTTTAAAATTTTGAAATCATATGTTTAAATTTTATTATATGTAAATTTAAGATGTTTAATTATATTTTAATTTATTGATTAATTATTCAATGCGATATTACATATGAATGTAATAATTAATTATAATTATAATTTTTTTGTATATATATTTTTAATTTTAAAAAATAAAAAAATTTGATCTTTTATAAAATATTAAGATTTTAAATTTAATAATTAAAGTTTAAATTAAAATAATATTAAGTATTAAAAAAAAATCATGGAATGAAAAGTTAGATGGTAACTCTATGCCATGCGTCGTTGCATAGGTACGCATAGCTGGCATTTGCAGTCAGGTCCATCGTACCCTCTAATGTCTACATTACTCCCATCCCATGATCTTTGACTTCAAATTTAGTATCTAATTATTGTTGATTTGTTACAACCAATCTTCCCTTATTACTATCATTTTTCTTTTATAATTGGTAACGTTGTCGGATAATCATAGAATTCTAAGTAAATAGAAAGGACAAAAATATTTTTTTAAAAGAAATTGCCGTATTTTTTCGTTGGGTTAAAGTGTAAATGTAAAAATTAAGAATAATTTAAAATTTAATTTAATTTATTTGAATTTTTATTTTTAAAAATAATATTTATAAATTTAGAATTTTAAATTGTAACATATGCAAATTTTTTATCCAAACTGTAGTTTTATTTGGCAAAAATATAAAAATTATATTGATGATAATTATTTATTTTTTATTATGAAGAAGTTATACTTTAATGGTAAAAAAAATTATAAACGTTAGAAATTTTAAATTTTAAAATTATGAAATATTAACTATTAAAATAATTATACAAATAAAATAAA
This sequence comes from Durio zibethinus, assembly GCF_002303985.1. The sequence continues at coordinate 7,853,119 of NW_019168048.1, forward strand.
TTATAATTTGATAATTATAATTTTTATTATTTAGCATTAATAATAATTTTATAATGGATAAAAAAAAAAAAAAAGGTTGGTCTGGTCCTCTCTCTTTCACTTCCTCTCAATATTTAAAGGGGCGCTGCTGCAACCTTTCATAATTACTATAACTGACACCCATCACCTGGCGCCATTTCCTAAAACCACCAAAATTCACAGCCAATTATCTTCCTCACTAATTTAACCACTCAACCCACCAAATACTATCTACAAAGACGTCGCGAGACTCAAATATCAAACTTCACAGATAAAAACAACAATGTCTTTCAAGAATCGATCACCGCCGAGTCCTCAGCCGCAACGGCAACCGCAACCAAAGGATTTCAAACAGCGGGTTATTACTTGCCTTAACAAACTCGCCGACCGCGACACTCTCGCCCTCGCTTCCGCTGAGCTCGACTCCATCGCTCGGAGCGTAACCGTCGATTCCATCACTCCGTTCCTTGACTGCCTCCATAATACGGACTCTTCGTCCAAGTCTCCTGTTCGGAGGCAATGCGTAAGCCTTTTGACTTTGATGTCTCATTCGCACGGTAACACTCTGTCTCCTCACCTTTCGAAGATGGTTTCTACCATTGCCCGCCGCGTCCGCGACCCCGACTCCGCCGTCCGTTCCGCCTGTGTAGAGGCAACCACTGCAATGTCGTCTCACATCACGAAACCTCCGTTTTCGGTTTTGTCGAAGCCTTTGATCGAAATGCTCATGGTGGATCAAGATGTGAACTCGCAGATCGGAGCCGCTATGTGTTTGGCGGCGGCGATCGAGGCGGCGCCGGATCCTGAGACGGAGCAACTTAGGAAGATGTTGCCAAAGTTAGGGAAGTTAGTGAGAAACGAAAGTTTCAAGGCGAAAGCGGCGGTGTTTGGAGTTATCGGAAGCGTCGCTAGTGTTGGTGGTGCCGGAAGTAAAGGAGTTTTGGATTGGTTAGTGCCCTGCGTGGTGGGGTCTTTGAGTAGCGAAGATTGGGGAACGAGAAAGGCGGCGGCGGAGGCTTTAGGGAAAGTGGCTATGGCGGAGAAACAGCTGGCAATGGAGTATAAAGCGGAGTGTGTGACGGCTCTTGGAAATAAGAGATTTGATAAGGTGCATATGTGTATATCTTTTACTCAGTAATTATTTAATAATGGGTTTTTTCCGGGAAGGAAAATAGAAAAAAGAAAAGAATGCTTATCATTTTGATAAATTTTGTTGGTACAGGTAAAGATTGTCCGAGAAACTATGAATCGTAGTTTGGATTTGTGGAAGGAACTTCCTGGAGTTTGTGAGGAGGCCTCAGCTCCTTCTCAGCTCAAGTCATCTTCGATAGGTATAATAAGATTCAATTAATTGTCTGATATTTGGAAATTAATAATGTCCAGACCCAGAAAATTTGATACCATATGGAGTTTATATATATAAAGAAAAAAGTTATACTTCTTCAACGTGAATACTCAATTTATTTACAGGTTCCAGATTAAATTTTGAAAATTAAAGTGTTGCTGCTGTAAACATTTATGCTTGGTAACTAACGCTGCAAGTATTTGATTTTATCATTTATGATTCTGTGCTTTGCACGTGGAAACAGATAATGGAAGCGTTGGATGCTTTTCTTCAGTTGCAAAAAGTGTCAATGATCTTGGTTTTAGAACTCCCCAATCAAAGAAAGTAGTTCCCACGAGCAGGTCCCCTCCGCCTGATGCTTCCACCATGCCCACTGCCAAGAAAGAGACTCCCCTGAAGAGTGATAATAGGAATGGGAACACATCCATTTTTGGTAGGCTGAACCGCTCAAAACCCTTTCACTGGAAGATTGATACCGCTGAGCCAAAGAATCTGTTTTCTGGGGCCTCTGGTGATGATCATGTCAAAAAGAGTAACCTTGGAGACCTGGAAGCAAGAGAAACTGGGGACAGTGGAAATTTTAGGCCAGAAACAGAACGTGTATTCTTTGGCAAGGTCAGTGATGAAAAAGTGCAGAAATTTGGTGGTTTGAGATCTGGGTCTCAGGTGGTTCCTTTTCATGATGAGGAGAATTTAGATGTTTATGACAAAAATGCAGCTCTAGGAGTTGATGAGAACCCCAAAGCCATTGAGGATCTGTCTTTGATCCGGGAACAACTTGCTCAGATTGAAGGCCAGCAATCCAATCTGTTAAACCTCCTCCAGGTAGTTTATCAAAGCTGAATATCCTCTTTCTCTTTCTTTACATAGGTTTTTCGGTTCTGCATCTGCCAGGTAATGCTTTATGTAATTTCTTAGTATTGTTCTCTGGAAGTTACTAGTCTTCAACTGTGTTTTGACTTTGGTTTTTCCAGTGAAATCCTTGGCTTATGGCATTTGTGATAACGCCTAGTATTTTATGAAATTCTTTTGAAGCCTGCTTGTGCTTACTTCTATTCTTTAGTCATTCCATGGAGGTTATTTTGGATCTACTTTATGTGGACACTCAACTTTCTCAGAACCTGCTTCTTCTTTTCTTTTACCCTTTTAGAGTACCATTTGGAGTTTATTTAAGATGGAGATAAACCCTTTCCATAGATCATTTTTAATAATTTACATATTTTGCTATGTAATATGCCTTGCATGTATTTGGTATTAGCTTTTCTTTTTGCTCTTTTTTCCCTACTATTTTGTTTGTACTTTATGATAAATTCAACCTTGTATCATACTCTGCTAATCTTAAATTATTTTAACCTAAGTACTGATACATTTACAATGGTTGTTCTTTATTTGATTCTAGAATTTCATTGGGAGCTCCCAAAATGGTTTCATATCTCTAGAAACACGTGTAAATGGCCTGGAGATGGCTCTGAATGAAATATCTTATGATTTGGATGTTTCAAGTGGTAGGATTCTAAACATGGATTCTGCAGATAACACATGTTGCAAGCTGCCTGGTGCAGAATTTTTGAGTCCCAAGTTCTGGAGGAAAACTGAAGGCCGGTTTTCTACTTCAAGGTTATCTTCTTCTGGGTGCATGCCTTCCCTAAATGCAGTACGTAACACAACTGATAATGATTCTGGTGGTGAATCTTATAAGCCAGCAGTCAGCCAAAGATATCAGCGTCAAGGTTGGGGTGGATTTGTTTTGAACCCAGTGGCTGACTCTGGCAGTGGCATGAGAGAGAATTCAGGATTCTCAAATAGAACATCAAGGGATACCATTCAAAAGTGTGAGAGGGCTCAGTTTGGCAATGCTAGTGGGTTATGATGGGACTTCAATGGTTCGATGTACAGCACGAACGAGCCTTAGCAGCAGGTAATTGAATTTCACTGTAATTTGTCTTGTACTTGTACTATTATAATTATAATTATCTAGTTAGGTCAACAATTGCTCTTTAAATTTGCTATAGTTCATGACTGACTAGAATGCTTCGTGTACTTGAGTCAGTTATTTAAAGTGGCAACAGGTGCTGCACTTTATTTGCTTTCATTTTTTTTTTTTTCTGAAAAAATGCTTTAAGACTACATGCTGATGTAAAAAAACTTTCCCTAGCTGCAACATCTTGGGTTCCATTTGATTGGTGTTTTTTTTTTTTCTTTTTTTTTAACTATTTGCCTTTTGTGTTTGAATAATTGCAATAAAACAAAAGCAAAAGGTAAAAAGTGATAGTATCATAATTGATTTGAAATGAAAAAATAGTTAAAATGTAACATTAGTTATAACATAATTAGTCTATATAAAAGTATAACTATACATTTTGTTATTTACAAAAAATTACATATTTTGTGTATGATCCTTATAAAAATATTTTGCTTTTGCATTCAAACACACATTTTGTTTTCCTTCTTTTGAAAGTAAAAAACAAATAAAAAGAACATCAACCTAAAGAGTATTGGTTTATATATTATTCCCAATATCTTGTTGATCACCTTTTCAGTTACTGTTGATAAATAATGCCAAGATAATTTTACTTTAATTTACATGCTTTAGATTTCAAGTCCCTACAGGAGATAGGCGTTAATGGGGTTTTGCAACTGGCTTACATCCACAAAATAGAAAAACCTATTAAGACCATAGAAAATTTGCAAAGTTAGAGCACAAAACATTGAAACTTTGAAACCCAGCCCTAAGAACATCAACCCCCACAAATGTGTGTTTTAGACCTCACTAGAAACCCTAGCCCTGACATAACATATTTAGGTTCTACTCAAAGATTTTAAGTGTTCTTTTCTCATGCTGTGCACCACATCTCTACAAACCTTGTCAAACCCTCACTAACAACTATCTTTCTTTATCATTCTTTAACCTTGGTAATCGATTCTGTTAAAAAAGAGGCAAAGAGAATTTCAACATACAATTCATTAAAAGATTAAACTAACTAAATATGATTAGTGTCATTAGTGCAGCAAATTTGGTAGATTTGGTTTGGAAAAATTGAATTAATATTCCTAAATGCTTATAGTTTACTCTAAAAGTGCAACTTTATAATCATGCAGCAGTGTTTCCTACCAGCTGTTTTTGTTTTGCTGATGTTTTAGCTTATTTAATATATGAGAGTGACAAGTTAAGGAAGCCATAAAGAAAGATAAAATGGGTGTGCCAGGACAAGATCTTGCATTAATCACTGAAGTCTTTCATTACATAATTGAAGCAGTTGAGCTAATGTTACTTTCCATCAGATCTTGATCTATTAGTCTTTGACCATGAGATAAGTGTTTTAGTTACTTCTGATGCCTGATGTGTGCAATTTGCCATTACCATTTTCCTGCCAAAAAAAAAAATAAAGTTTTGATTACCAAGTCAATTGTTTGATAATCTTTTTTGTTGGTCTATCAGATCCGCTGCTTAACTTAAATGGAAGTTGGGCTGTTTGAATTACCAGCAGACAAGCGCCTTGGACAATCAATCAAGCATGAAGATGAAATGATACGGCAAGTCGTAGATCAAATTATGATGCAGAGGTGCTGCCGTTTGGCTTCTTACACGAGATTGTAGGTTTTCCTTTTAAATTCATTAGGAATATTATTAATCGCAATACCAGAGCATGGCTCTGCATATACGATGTATTCAACAGAATCCTTGCCCCATCACAATTTTTTTTTTTTTTTCAATAGAGGGCCCCATCTACGTACAGAGTCTTTCTGCATCTCTTTTCCGCATTTCATTGTCAGTTCCTCTGTGTTATTTAATTTTTCAATCTCATGCGATGTATTTTTCATCCAGAAAAAAAACAGATATCACTGAGATATGTTTCTATGCTGTGTCTAAAACTGTTTTCTGTTTAAGTAGAGAACTGCTATGTTAGGTCTTACCTCGTCACGGTTTCTGCCAATTATGATCCCATGGCCTATGCCCAAACTCAGGCAAAATCTTAAGCAACACAATTTCATTTCATTTATCTTCATATTTTGCTGACCCGACTGATTGGTTTGGCAGGCTTTGGAATAAAGCAGGCCAAGGCCATGCATTGCCGATTATTCACCTCGGGACTCTGCGAATATTTCACGGTTCCTAGTTTCTCATATAAAAGCAATGTCTGTGTCTGTGACTATGAGCGTATGTGACTATGCGTTGGGTTTAATATTTGAGTAAAACTGTTTTTGCCCTCTTGTTAAAACTGGAGTGCATTCTATGAGTGGTTCTATTTTGATCAAAAGGCAAAATCTTGAATGGTTAGATGTTACGTTTCTAGCATACAAAGTAACTAGATTGCCAAAAGCCACGGATAAGATAATAGAGGATTATAAAAGATATTAGGAATCCTAACTGAACCGAGTCTTCCGTCTCCGGTAACTTGGTTGAACGGTGATTAAGTCGAAATTTAATTTTTGATATAAATTCACCAGTGTTATATTATATATATACACGTAAAAGTATAATAATTAAAAGAATTTTTTATCAATAATTTTTTTATTGACTGTAAAATAAAAAAATTAATTTATTGAAATAATTCTTTAATTAGAAATATCGCAGCTTTTTTAAAAAGAAGATTATTGGACTATAAGAGAGTGCTATCCCATAATTTCTATTGCTATATCATTCATTTGTTAATATGAATGTTGTGATCCAAGTGGGTTTCATATTTTGTTTGGGCCAGGTTCCATTTTGAGAGTCACCATTTGGTGGTATAAACCGATAACTCATAACCGATTGTAGGTGCTAAGCCCATAAGTTTTTTGGTAGTGCTTCATTTGGCCAATGTAATTTTGGGTGTAAACAATACGTGTTTAAGATTTAATAATTTTTAAGTCATATTTGATGGATAAAATAATAAATAAAATAGTATGATAATTATTTTTATATTATATTTTATTTATTTTAAATATACTAGTTTTATTATATTTTTAAAAATTATATCAATAATTTAAATTATATAAATTTTATAAAAAATAATTTTGATTAATAAATAAAGTATCTTCTTTAAATCTTTACATATATTAAATATAAGATAAAATAATATTATTTTATTTAATCTTATTCATAATATTATCTTATTCTATTTTATCATAATCTTATGTACCAAATATAATCTTAAGATACAATCTTTAGTGTCAACTAGTGAGTCATAATTTTTCTTACTTTTAAAAGCATAATTATTTGATAAAACTATGATATTCATTAAACTTTTAAATTCTATTTCAAAATATTAAAATTTAAAGAAAATATTTGTAGAAAAAGAAAAAAAAATAAAGAAGGGAAAACACGATGTTTGAGAAAAATATAAATAATAAAAAAGAATTCATATCCTTTTCCATTTTTAAAAATAAAAACAATATTTTTTCTTTATGTCTATCTTGACAATTATTTTACTAAATTCTTAAAATACACGTTTATTAACTAATATATATGGTTTTTGAACTATTTTCTTCTCAAATTATTGCTAATTTTTTACTATTTAAAAAAAATGATTTGACGCAAAGACGAACAAAACTTTCACCAAAACGATCTAAAAATCAAAATTTTCAACATGTTCTCTAAGCCAGGTGTTGCCACCAAATTCATCCGTCGTTAAATTTATAAATAGGATAGGATGCGATACATGAGCACTTGGTTCATTAGTCAAATATAAACAAAATGGAATCATGAAAAGCATTTATCAGGTTGACCGGTTAGGGAAGTTTCCATGATTAAGATATGGGATCGATGCCTCCTTGGCATTTATCGTATTCCGATTCCTTTCTAGTACGACGGTAAGAAATAAATTTCATCAATTGCATTAATTTTACATATATATATATATATTAATATTTAATATATTATCAATATAATTTTTAAATTATATAAACAGATTAATAGAATGATACATTTTTATTTTTTAATTAATTTTTTATTTTTTAAATATATTATAAAAAAATGTGTCATTTTATTAATTTCATTTGTATAATTATAAATTTATACTAACGTTTTAAATATTAACACACACATATATATATATGAAAAAAAGTACAAATTATGGATAGGTTTGACAAGGGGTTGAGTCAGGGTTAGTTTTTGCTCACTTCGAACCCGATCTGATTTTATAGTTCTAAAATCTGAACTCGAATGGATTCGAAAAATTTTTATTATTTTTTATATCCGACTTAATATTATTATAAATCATATCCAATCCGATTCGAAATTAATAAAATATTATTTTTTAAATATAATTAATAATTATATAATTATATATAAATTAAAAATTTTAAAAATTAATTTTTAATATAAATATCAGGTCAAATTTGCCTAAAATTCAAATCCGACCCGACCTTAACTTTTTGTTAATAATATCCGATTTGATCTAACCTAAAACTCGATTTAAAAAAAAAAAATCGATCCTATGAGATCGATCAAGTCAAAATCTGCCAGGTACAGATTGGGCTGCCAACCTTACCATGGAGAGAAGACTTAAATGTTGAACTTTTTTTTTAGGTAATATTTGGTATTATTTTTAATATCATCTTGGTAATTTAATCATAAAAATTATGTTATTAAGGTGATATTATTATTTGCAATCCGAAATCACTTTGTTTGATTAAAAAATCATTAATTATTAGAAATTAAATATTATTATATTTGATATTACTAAAAATTAAATATTATTTTATTTAAAATATCAAAATAACTATGCATATTATAATAGTTATATAACTTAATGATTTTAATGTTGTTTAAAAATAATAATTTTTATATAAAATATTAGTGTTTTATTTACTTCATAATAAATATCATTAAATTATTAAATTAAAAATATATTTATTGATAGTAAATTAGTTTTTATAGTATAAATTATGTAAAAATCATTTTACTTGAAAAATAAAACTAATATATTAAAATCAAAAGATTATATTAATATATAAATTTTAAAATTTTAAAAAAATTATAAAATATTTTTAAATTTGTTACAATAAATATTAGTTTGAAAATATAAATTTTGTAATATAAAATAATTACAAGTAATTTTAAGAAAAAATAAGTTTTCAATTTACATATTAAAAAAATAATATAACTATTGTTAATTTTATATATCATTTTACTCCAATAATAAAATGCTTTTTATCATTTTAGATGAAAATTAGATCGATTTTCAAAGCAATGACCTAATCATTCTTAGTAATCTAAAATAGTTATCATATAAGATCATTATGTAATTATCAATCACATTGATCTAATCATCATATGTAAATTATTATAATTTTTTGAATAATTACTTCTTATCAAGTATTATTTTGTTAAATTAACTTAATTACTTCATGTACTTTTAAAAAGTTATATTCCAGACCAAATAAGCTGATTGGCTTCTTTTTACGTGGCAAATGAAAATGAAAATGATGGACGTTATTGGAAATGAGAAAAAGAATTCATTTATTTTTTTGTAAATATTTTTTCTTCTTTGTGCGATATTTAAAATAAAAACATTTTAATTAGGTACTTAAATTTTATTTTCATATATTAAGTTATCCTAAACCTTTAATATTATTAGAATAATATTAATATGTTATTTAAATATTGATGTAAATGACATGTGACTATTATATAATTTGAGATGTAGTTGATACATGTCATTTTTAAAAAATAAAATAAAATATTTTTTAAAATTTTTTTTAATTTTTATTATAAATAACATGTGATAGTCACATCACTACCATATTACAACTACTTATCATTCATATTAGTATTAAGTGACACATCTGCATTATTCTAATGGTATTAAAAGATTGAGGTAACTTAACAATAAAAATGAAATTTAGGTACTAAATTAGAAATTTTTTTAATTTAAATATCACATTAAAAAATTTGTAATAATTTAAGGGTCAAGTAAGGCATTATCCCTTTCTTTTATGAAAGTCATTCATTCTCTCCTCCTTTCCAAAACATTCTTAATTTTTATAAAAGCAAATAGTGAGGAAGGTGAGTGAAACAACATTTTCTTATATTGAAGATGCCATTCGTATTAAAATAAATATTTATTATAATTGTATTAGCTTAATTTAGAAAAAAAAAATTGCCTTCGTTTTACTAAGTATTATCTAGAGAATAGTCAATAGAATTGCTGCACTGGCCTGGCAAAGGCATTACATAGTTAGAAAACCATATATTTGTTGTTCTAATTATTTCCATAATTCAATGGATGTTTAATATTTACTTAATAAAAGAAATCACTATTATTACTTTTTGATACAAAGGTGGACGAATTTTAAATATAAAAAAATATTATAAGTATTAAAATTAAAATTTCATATTTATTAAATTTTTAATTTTTAAAAATAATTACATTAACCGATTAAATTAAGCATCAAACTCAAATCACTAGTAAGTTAATTGTCCTAGCAGTAACTTTATTTTTGGGTGGGCAAGTGAGTACATTTCTTTTTGGTTTTGCTACGTGGGGGGAAAGCAATAATATCATGGGTTGAAACATGATTAAAAGAAAAGGAAGTTTCTTCCCTTAGATCAAGAAGATAAAAGGAAAGGAAAACTAAAGGGAAATAAATTTCTTTCATGTTCAGATTTCACATGTTTGATTTATTGATGATAATCAAAGCGTGCATTATACGAAATTGGTGTAAAAACAACCAAACTTTGGACTGCCAGCTATGATCGAATGTGATCCACACCCACTCCTCAAACAACACGTTATCTGTAGCCTACCAAATAATATAAATAATTTCCATATTTCTCTTTGTATAAAATATACCCATTTTATCTGAAGCTGTCTCCAATGATTTTAACTAATTCCCAAATTTATATAATTTTTCTTTGCTTTTTTCTTTCATAAAAAAGCAAAATTTTTATAATCTATAGTTTGATTGATTGAAGGTGTAACCTGCAATGTGCTGAGCACCCTCTTGGCACAACATTTCGGGTTCTTCTCTCATCATCAAGACGAATAAACAGTTGCGGGAAGCCAAATGACAAAATTCCAACCTTATCTGAAACATAAACAAACATGTTAGAGGGAAACCATGAATCAACTAGCTAGTCACAAGACTGCTATTAAGTATAGTTTAAAGAAAAATTGACAAGATACCTAGTTGTTAGCTGGACTTAATTGGACACTTTCATAACATAAAGGTCAGACATTTTATTTTTTTTAATGTTTAAAAATCTTTAGTTAAAGAAAAATTAATGCCTCAATTACAACATATATATTTTACAAAAAATTTAGAAGAAGAAAGGCTACTTCATTTCAGGGTTAGGATATACTATACGTTTTAAATTTATACTGAATTTATATATTGTTTTTAAAAGATTGTTGACAATAACAATTGAATTTAGTCATATAAATAAAGTATTCGGTTTATTAACTCAATCAATCCCATTTATATTACCAATTCAACCAATATACAGCATATTTCTGACATTGACAAAATAATAAAGGCTTGCTTTATTTAAAGGGGGTGTAATTTGTAGGTAATTACAATTCCAAACTTTAGTGGGAAGAAAAGAAAAACGTTTATAAATTGAATTTGGTGCAACTTGAAGTAAAGAAGATGTGGGTAAGGACAATTTGCACCATACCGGCAGATATTTGATTGAGAAATGTGACAATAAGTTTTGCTTTATTTTCCCGATTGTGAGGGAAGGGAAGGGGATGACGAGATTTGCCATCGAACTTGTTCAATCGATAGAGATTGTGTGAGGTGAAAGGGACTTTTTCACTTGCGTTCACATAGCTGGAGTTTTTTCTATCTTATGTTCAATATATGCATATATGCATAATAACAAAACAATGACTTGATGCAAAAACATCATTTTCTTTTTTTTTTCTTTTTTGATTTGAATAAAACTTTTTTATATTTACTCTTTGAACTGAATCATGTATAAATATTAAATTAAATTATTATAATTTTTTAAAAAATTGTGTTTTGGTCAAGAACAACTATGAAAAAAGTTATTACTATAATTTGGAAAAGGAAAAATGTCAAATAGACTTAAATGGAGCTTGTAAAGTTTTTTTATGTAAAATATTTTAATTAAAAAGAATATAATTAGTTATTAACAAAAAAAAAAGTTTAGTAACAATTGATAGTATAACTTATTAAATAGTCTTTTAATGGTACAACTTATTGAATAGATTATTTCATTTTAAAAAATTATTGAATAGATTACACATTACATAATTATCAAGTTTTGATGTTTCATTTGAATGGATATAGTTTTAAAAAATTGAATAGATTATATTTAGTTAATTATTATTAAATTTTTTTATTAATGCTTTAATATGATTTTTATTTAATACTTCATGTATATTTAATTTACTTTATTGAGTTCATTTGATGCTCTTGTCTCTATTTTTAGTTTTAGTTTTTAGTCACAAGCTTTGATTAAGAAACTTCATCAAAGTTTTTTTAACCTTTTAAGATAAAATTTCACTTTCTCTTTTGTCAATTCTTGATGTGATTTGAAAATTTTGGATGGATTCTAAATCTCTATGATATTGCATTTATAGTACACACCCATTTTGAAATATGTAAACACAATAGGAAATTGTTATTAGATTAAGATTAAATTTATCACTCTATTATTGTAAGTCACTATTGAATTGTGTTACAATATTTTTAATTTCGTTAAAATTTGTTGTTGTATTTTAGTTTTGTTGATTTTTGAACATAAAATATTAAAAATGATGAACATTTATCATTTGTATTAATAGAAATTTTATGAAATATCTTTTGTCCAAAAATCAATAAAATTAAAAATATAATAACAAAATTTATTATTTGCATTAACAAATTATTCAACAATACGTTATTTTTCTTTGATAAATAAAACAGAAGCCGTTGACGTTTTCTTAGAATTTTACGTAAACTTCTCTGAGATAAATAATTTTTTTTATGCAATTCCAAATATGAAGTAAGTCTTCGTATCTTATTGGTGAAACTGCTTATTTGAAATTCAACGGACCCCTTGTTTTCTTTTTTTTTTTCTTGAAAAATAATTGAGATGAATGAATTTTTTACCATAAAACAAAATTTTCTCTCTCCTTTTTTTTGAATGTGAATTTTACTGATCAGTAATAATAATAATACCATTCATTTTAATATACACAATGATTTAAAATTGGTTATGAACTTTATAATTTTTTCAAATAAAATTAATCAATCCGATTTTCAATTATAATATATGAAAAAATGTACCATTGATGAATTTTCAAACGCAAATACATATGTATCCTTACCATACTGAAACGACTGCTAATATCTTTGTGTATTAATCAAAAATCAAAAAATAAAAAACAAAAGAACGAAATTCAATAAATTTAAAATACAATGGCAAAATTCAACATTAAATTAAAGTATAATAATAAATTTTGTCTTTATTGTTAATAATTGCATAACTAACAAATTTAATCTCCTAAGCTTGAAAGAGAAACAACATCACCCTTTAAGCGCCAAAAGTGTGGTTGTGTGCCTTTTCCTGTTATATTAGTATTAGTAAGACCAAACATTAGGAAGCAAACTTATTATTTAGGAATGCGAAAACAGAATTATAATAGTATTAAAATTTTAATTTTTTTATCATCAGAGTCAATACCAAACATCTTAAAATATATATATATATATATAAAAAAAAACAGAATTATAGTAAAAAGCCAGAAAGACCGGTAAGCCTGTCTGTCTGTGAAAGCCAAGTGTCTCTGCTTCACATCATCAAAAAGCAAAAAATAAAAGAACAAAGTCCAACACTTTTGAACATCTATGCTGAGAATCCACCGTTCCTGTCCATTGTTTTTACCCAATAATCTCCATGGTTTTGCTATACAATGACATTGCCCCATTTTTAGTCTGCCCTTAGACGGCAGCCATAAACGCGTAATTCAAAGGTCAAAAAAAAAACCCTGTCAGTAATTCTTGCTTCCAGATCTCCGCTATCGCACGTACTCCCTCAACAGTCAGTTTCCTTAACCAACAAAAAAAAAAGTCACCCCAGATCTGTCATTATATTCTTTTCCTTCTCGGCCCTTTCTTTCATTCTCTTTATTTTTCTTCTTCCATTTTTCTTTTACTTCTTACTATTTAGTTTCAGCTTTTTTTTTTCTTCTGAAAAGATATGGATTCTGAGCAGCGTCGGAAGCGGAAGAGAATCTACAGGCCCTACTCACGGACTCGGTTTTTGTCAGTAAGGTCGTTAATCTTTTGCTTGTCTTTCTTGGTTTTCCTTTTGTTCTTGGCTACAGATAGGTTTCCAATCCGGACCGTATCTTTTCACCCAGTTCTTAGCGTCCCAAGTTTTTCAATCTTGTCAAAAAGTTCACTTCAGGATTCTTTTCATGAAAATTTACGGTTACCTTTGAGAGTAGAAGATCGAGTCTTGTTCCCTGATCACTTGCTTTTGCTTGTATCCAGCAAGATTGTTCAAGCAGAAATGTTGGATTGTGTTTACAACAAAGTTTTCAATGATTCTAGTGAAGTAATTGAGGAGATTAAAGATAAGGAGATTGTCTACCAAGGGGTTCTGTCTATTGATGAATATGATGGGTTTAGATCGATTGTTAGGTGCCCTCTCCCACCTCTGAATTATTCGGCCACTGTAGCTTTGAGGCGGCGAGGAGATGGGGTTTATCATAATTGGTCTTTGAGGGGTAATCAGACGGTTCACTCATGGGATAGAATGGTTTATGAAGCAGCATTGGATGGGAAAACTGCGGTTGTTTTTGTTAAGGGGTTGAATCTTCGACCCCATAAAGAATCCGATCCTGCCCAGTTCAGATGCCAGTTTGGTTCGGGGAATTGGGATAAAGATGAAGGGTTCGTGCTAATGACTGAAGCAGTAGCGGCTGCACAAGAGGTTGTTAGGTGTTCGTTGCCCAGGAGTATAAGAAATAATCCGGATAAGGTTCAGGGAATTCGGGTCACTGTTGTCCATGGTGGTGAGAGTGGTGCCGAACATGTGCCAATGACATCTGCGGTTAGTATTCACAATACCGGATCCTATGAGCACAGGAGGAAGCAAAGAAGGCATAAGAATCTGCCTATGCCTTCTGTGGCTAAACTATACAATTCAAAGTCCTACCAGAAGAAAAGGAAGAGGGAGAAGTATGAGCTCTGCGCCTGCACTATGCTCTGGAACCAGGCACCGGCACTGCGGGAGTGGATTATGTACCATGCCTGGCTAGGGGTTGAGCGGTGGTTCATTTATGACAATAATAGTGATGATGGAATTCAGGAAGTTATTGAAGAGCTTGATTTTCAAGATTATAATGTGAGCAGGCATTGCTGGCCATGGATTAAAACCCAAGAGGCAGGGTTTTCGCACTGTGCTTTGAGAGCAAGAAATGAGTGTAAATGGGTAGGATTCTTTGATGTTGATGAGTTCTACTACTTCCCTCGTCACCACCGGAGAGCTTTACTGGGTCAAAATTTACTAAGATCCCTGGTTGCTAATTACTCTTCATCTAGGACAATTGCAGAAATAAGAGCAGCTTGCCACAGCTTTGGGCCATCTGGATTGAGCTCAACTCCATCACAAGGAGTAACTGTAGGTTACACTTGCCGACTGCAAAGCCCAGAGCGACACAAGTCTATTGTGCGCCCTGATTTACTCAATGATTCTCTTCTCAATGTTGTGCACCACTTCCAGCTGAGAAAGGGATTAAGATACCTGAATGTGCCTGAAAGTTCTATCATAATAAACCACTACAAGTACCAGGTATGGGACACCTTTAGAGCAAAGTTCTTTAGAAGGGTTGCAACCTATGTTGTTGACTGGCAAGAAAACCAAAACCAAGGGTCCAAGGACAGAGCGCCTGGGCTTGGAACTGAGGCCATTGAACCACATAATTGGCGACTACAGTTCTGTGAAGTCTGGGACACCGGTATGAGGGACTTTGTCCTGACAAATTTTGCTGATCCTGCCACTGGAGGCTTACCCTGGGAGAAGGCTCTTTTGCAACAATACCAAACTTGATTGCTTGTAGGTAATGACACCAGAAAAAATTCATTCTTTTCATTGTTTTTTGCATTCTTATCTTATTATTATTTTTTTATAGATATGAGATCAATTGATTATAGGGTTCTTACACAGCTGTAAATTTTGTGATGATGAAATGACTATTTTTTCTCTCTTTCATTCCTATACTAGTTCACGAGTTATTGATGATTTTTCCTGTAGTTTATTTCTGTTAAAGTGGCTACTTGTGCAGCATCTTCATGTTTTCCTGCAGATGAGATGAAATACTATAGAACATAACTTACTAACAATTGAATAAATTTAAGGGAAAACTTTTGATAAAATATGTTGGAAAAACTCAATTCTATTTCAATAATAAGAACAGGATGATGAACTTCAGTGCATGATGTAAAATGTTTCTGAATATCTTCTGTTCAAAATAACTGCATCCTTTATGTATTATATAGAGTGCGGTTAACTCGTTCATTTGTAGCTTCCTGGAAGCTGGAAGTTTAGCATATTACAAAAAAACGCATGATATGCTTTTCAAGCACAGCCTACAGGACTACTCCCTACAGCTAAAAAATATGCCATTGGAAGTTTTGAAGCATCATGGCATAAAACAGAACCCTTTACGAGAATACTAGGGCATTTGTTGTTTAATAAGAAATTTTCAACCACATATCCAATAAGGTTTCAACGCAACGCATCGGAAATTGGCAATAGAATTTTCAGGGACCAGCTAAAAATTGAATTATTAATTACATGACTGCATGTAGGTCCTGCATCCTGAAAACATCACTGCCTGGGAAACCAAAAAATCCAAAAACATGAACAAAACACCTTAAAACTCAGAGAGATGGAGAACAAAATCCACAAAGTAGAGAAAACAAACAACCAAAATAGCATATTAAAAAAATTTTGAAAAAAATAGACCAGATGAGCATGCATGCATGCAGTTTTTATTTATGTTTTCATATATTGAGTGGTTGAGCAGGATTTTTGTGTTTGTGAACCAAGATGTGCAATTTTGCAGTCAATCCAAATTTATCCTAAGCCGTTCATAATATGTGAAGACAATCAAATTGATATCAATAGACAGCATTGGTGCTAAATAATGAACACTAATAGAGGCGAGTATACCAAACGTTAAAATTTACGGCATTATTAAAAAGCATGACTTGAAACTATGACCAGTCTTTGTAACGTGATCTTAATCTTTTATTTTGGCTAATGATTCTGCAGTTTATAGTTTTGCACTATGGGCACCCAGAAAACATGGCATGAAAAAGGAAAATTTGCAAAATTTATCAGGGTGCATCTTCTATACAAGAATCAAAACTCATGCTTCAAGATAAAAGGCACTCACTTATTCTCCAAGAAACCTGAATGCTTTTTCACTACTCAATTTTGTCAAAGATGCCTTCCGATGTGATTCAGCACTCGTAAGTTGAAACCAGATGAGCTACATTGGATGTCATTAAGATTCAGTTTTGCATAATCAATCATTTAAAATGAAGAAAGGACAAAATGATCTATTTCTGTATTCTAGGAGTAATACATATATATTTTTTAAGGCTCATAATGTTGAATTGGGGAAAAAAAAAGGAAACAAAGAACTATACCTTAAATGAATGCCGCAGCAGATGTTAGTCGCCTGTCAACAGCATAGTAAAGTACACAATTATTTAAATAAGCCCAGTGACAACATGTATCCCGCAACAGGGTCGAATTTGGGTTACTGTTCCCTGATGGATTTTGTATGATGGATTTATTCGTGTGATTTTGGTTTTTTTTTTTTTTTTAATTTATTGATCCGGGTAATTTTGATCAAATTGCATAATAAAGCTCAAATTCCTGGTTCCTCCCATCGGTTTTCGACCTCTCTGTTCTTGACCTCTCCGTTCAGTTGGATGGGCTTATTGATCCGATATTCATGTTTCAGATGAGATGATGACAAAGAAAAAGTATAAAAATGTGACTGAAATCATAAAACAAAATCATTCCTCCACCCTTTTATATCTCTTTCAAATTCAAAATCAAATCCTTGATATGATTCTCGAAAGATTTACGAATTAATTTGATTTAGAAATGATAATTATAGAAATGTTCCTCAACAAATCTTATTTTACAAACGAAATGTTTATTTAAAATGTATTTCAAGCTCGATTCAAAATTCATTTAGCATAGATATTGCCACTACTTTATTAAAAAAATGGCTCTGCCCCAACATTAATTATTTGTTACGCTATCTAATTATCATTCTATTATATATATACATACATACAAACATATATATATATATGTATATCATCTATTATTTATATATAAAGATGTAAATTCCAAAGCTATCAAAAGAGATTAACTTAAATACTTTTAAAATTTTTTTAAATTAATAAATTTATTTTTAAATGTATAATTTTTATTAATTTATTTAAGTTTAATTTAATTCAACTAAAATTTTAAAAAAATCTATGTGAAATTAAATTTTTTAAAATTTTAAAATTTTGAAATTTTAATTGCAAAAGTATTACAAGTGATTGATTAAAATATTCTTAGAAAACTTTTTTTTATATAAATTTTAATTTAAATGAATTTTTTTATTATTATTAGATTTTTTTATATATAATTACACTAAAAAAGTGCTAAAAGTGATTGACTCTTAATAAAATTTTATTTCCAAAAATGTTAAAAATGATTAATTCAAGTACCATAGTAAATTTTTATATAAATTTTAATTTAAATGAATTTTCGTTTTTATTATTAAACTCTTTATTATAATTAAATTTATATTAAAACAAAATATGATTTTTCACATCAAATAAAAATACAAATATAACGAAATTAAACCTTATTAGTGTACATAGGAATAAGACAATTATATGAAATTTGTTTCTTTAGTTGTTGTAATTACATATGTAGTTTATGTTAATAAATAAATTCATTAAACATAATAATAATTAAGTCATTGAAGAATATTTGTTTTTCTCTATTTTTACTTTCAATTTTTTGTTTTAATTGATTTGCTACTACATATGTATGATAATGATTTTATCATTTTTATGTTTTATTAGTTGATAATTTGATCATTGATAACATAATTAAATCCTTTTAGTCCCTTAAAATAATTCAAAAGAGAAATTAATTAACTCCTTTTATTTCATTTTAAATTTTACTCTTATGTATTTTTAATATTTTAATATAATATAAATTAATGTATAATAAAATTTTTAAATAAAAGAAATTTTAAGTTTTTGATTAGTAGATTATACAATTACATTAAATTAATGAAAGCACCAATAGAAGAATATCGTGAGAAAAAAATGAGATGAAAGATTGATTGGTTATGTAATATACCTCTATCTTCTTCATATGACAAATATGGTTAATGTTAGATGATGTTTCAATGAAGAATATACAAGTTTATTGATTTTAAATTTCTTTAGGATCAATTTGAAATTTTTTTATTTGGAGAAGCATTGTATATTCCCTCATTTTCTCAATTTTATAAGTTGAAGAATGTTCATGTTTGTATATAAATTTTAAAGTTACTATATTGGGTAATATTTGTTTAAAAGCATTGAAATTTATCACATTAATTATCACTATTACATTTAATATAAAAACAATATTATAAAATTGTAATTTAACTAAACTTAAAAGTGATTTAAAAGCATTCATTAATAAAATTCATTTAATAAATTTTTATTTAATTTTATATTAAGTTATTTCAATTTTTTTGTATTTTGATTTTTTATAATTTCAAATTTGTTTTTAAACTTAGAATTAGAGGTCAATTAGGTTAAATCAAGTTTTTTCATCTAAGTCTATCTATCGTATACTCAATTATTCACTTATTACCTAAGTAAATTTTACTCAAGAATTGGTGCAAGCATTTCATTTTTCAAAAGCTGAATTCAAATAATCCTAAATTCAAATAAAAAATAAGTATACTCAATTACATAAAATTTCAATTTCATTTTAGAAATATTTTAAAAAATTAATTAACTAATTCAACTACAAATACAATACAAGATGAAAGAAAGAAAAACTTAAATAAGGAACTTATAAATTGATACAGAAGATGAATAAGAAATATTATTTTATGATTGGGTTATTATTTCAATTCAAAATTTGGTTTTGGTCAATCTTTTAAGGTTTTAAATAACTACTCAGATTTTTACTTTTTTAAATCAATTGAAATAGAGTCAAATTTATTCGTTTTTATAATTATGTATATTAAATTATTATTAATTTTTTAATATATAAAATGAGTAAAAATTTTATGTATACTCAATTTGAGTTTTAAATTGTTTCAAGTTTAAGTTGATTAAATCATATTATTTTTAGCTATATTTTTATAACACCAATAATAAATTTCAAACTAGAATGAGAAAATAACAAAATGAAAATTTAGTTGCAAAAGTTATAGAGTTATTAATGATAATTCTAGAAGAAAATCCCTGTACTCAATTCTTGCAAATATTAAAGTATATATCTTCTTATAAGGATTTTAAAATTTGTATTACAACAATGTTAATTTAGATCAATAAGTTTATAATAATTCTTTTGCTGATCAAATTGCTATATGGATTGAGGGAAACAACTCAAATATTTTATTTGAAAGAGATATCATAATTCATACTCATTCAAGAAGATGACAAACAGTTAAACATTATTTGAGTTGTCATGACCCTCTTCAATTTTTTTACTCTTTTCAAATAGAAAAGTTAGTTGGTATCAAAAAAATATATAAAAAAACATTTTAAAAGTTGGTAGAATAAAATAATAATTAGAAATACACTATCTTTTAGTTTAATAAAAGAAATTTTTTAAAGAAAATGTGAAGGTAATTATTGTGATTTAATATTATTTGTTTAATTTTTATAAATTTTATTTAGTAAATTTTCTCTCATTACTTTTACCATATATATAACTAAAATTTTACCTTAAATTATATACTTAAAAATAGAAATATAAAGTAAAGTTTATTACTTTCATTGTTGGCATTATACTTCAAAACTTTCAATCTTTCATAAGTAATTGAGCTTCGCTAAAAAGTATGAAAATAAATACACTTATCATTCAATCAAATCATTAATAGAACTTATCTTAATATGTACAATCTTTCATTAGTAATTGTATTTTGTTAACAAGTATGAAACTAAATACATGAATCATTTAAGCAAATAATTAATAAAGCTTATCTTAATACGTACTATTTTATCATGAAATAAAAAATTTGAAGAATATCTTCGAAATATTAACTTAATATATATTGTATATTTATTTAATTTAGTTTTGATAATTGCATTAGTACAAAAAGTTATGATTTTAACTTATTATTACATGTTAAACTACAAATAGCAAATTAATGGCATTTTCTCATTTTTTTTCAAGTCATCTACACTTAAATTTTTTTTTTTTTTACTTTCTTTCTCTTTCTTACAAATTACATCGTTTAACATATATTGTGGTTACTTTCTTTTTGGATATATATAAATTAATGACAACATAGTAGGATATGATTGATAACTTAGTAATTAATTAGTAAAAGCTAAAAGTAATCAATATAACTTAGTAGCAATTATCAATAACTTAATAGTTAAATAGTAATAATTTTATAGTAAATCATTGATAACTCAATAGTAAATTAATAATTATTTAATAGTAAATGAATGATAATTTAGTCATTAATAATTGATAAATTAATAGTAAATCAATAATAACATAATAATAAATACATAATAATTTAGTATTTAATCAATTATATTATATTTATAAATGCATAACAACAAAGTAGTAATTCAAGAATAATTTAATAAAAAATAAGTGCTAACTTAGAAGTTAATCCCTGATAACTTATTAATAAATTACTAATAATTTAAATTAATAATAATTTAATAATAAATCAATTCCAATTTTAATAGTAATTAATTAATAGCAATAAATCATAAATAAGTTTTGTATATTGTAAACAATAATATAGTAGTAAATAACTGATAATTTAATAGTTAATCATTGGAAGTTTAAAAGTAAAACATTATAATTTAATAGTAAATTATTAATAACTTAATTGTTAAATGATAATAACTTAATAGTAAATTATAGATAATTTAATATAAATTAATGATAACTTGATAGTATATTATGGATAATTTAGTAGTAAATCAGTGATAAATTTGTAGTAAATAATCGAATATTAAGTTGTAAATCAATTATAACATAGTAGTAAATATATAATAATATAATAGTAAATCAATAATAATTAAGTAATAAATTATTAATAACTTAATAACAAATCATTATTAATGTATTAGTATATTACAAATAACTTAGTTGTAAATTAGTGATAATTTAGTAGTAAATTAGTTAATCACTGATAATTTTGCAATAAATAAATTATAACTTTATAATAAATCATCAATAACTTGATGGTAAATAAACAATAATTTAATAGTAAATCATTCATAACTTAATGGTAAATTATTCATAACTTGATGATAAATCATTCATAAATTAGAGTACTAAATCATTAATAATTTAGTTGTAGATTATTAATAGCTTAGTAGTATATGAATGATAACATAGTAATAAATAAATGATAATTTAATTGTTAATTATTGACAACTTTTTTTTA
This sequence comes from Durio zibethinus, assembly GCF_002303985.1. The sequence continues at coordinate 7,875,094 of NW_019168048.1, forward strand.
TAGTTGAAGTTGCTATGGATTGAACAGCTGTAGAAATGAAACTAGAACTTTTAAAGATAAATCTATCATGAACTTATTCAATAAAAAAATTTAGTAAAAAAATTTAAATTTGAATAAAGTAATGATATTATTATATAAATAGAAAATTGTATTATATATTGTTAGCGATTTTTTAAATTTCCTATTTTATAATTGTAAATGTATAACAACTTATTAGTAAATCAATGATTTGTTAATAAAATAATTGATAACTTAGTAACTATTCATATATAACTTAGTAATAAATTAATGACAACTTAATAGTAAATTAATTTCACTTTAATAGTAATTAATTGATAAATCTAATAGTAAATCATAAATAACTTTATAGTAAATTAATGATAATTTAGTAGTTAATCAATAAAAACTTAAAAGTAAATCAATATAACTTAATAGTTTTTTAATAATCGATAATTTAATAGTCAATCATTGTTAACTTTATAATAAACCATGGATAATTTAATATAAATTAGTATTTGGTGGTGAATCATGGAAAATTTAATAATAAATCCGTAATAATTTTGAAGTAAATAATCAAAAACTAAGTCGTAAATCAATGTTAATATAATAGTAAATGCATACTAATGTAATAGTAAATTATTGATAATTTAGTAGTAAATCACTAATACCATATTTATAAATCAGTCATTAGTTGTAAATCAATGATAATTTAGTAATAGATTAGTTAATAATTGATAATTTTATAGTAAATAATCGATAAATTAGTAGTTAATCAATTATAATTTTATAATAAATAATCAATAATTTAATAGTAAGTTATCAATATTTTAATGGTGACTTATTCATAAACTAGTGATAAATCATTTACAAATTAGTTGTAAATCAATGTTAATTTAATAGTAAATAATTAATAATTTAATAATAAATCACTGCTAATATAGTTGTCATAACGTCTAGATCCGGAGATCTATCGTTAGACATTGACTTAAGGGAGTCACCACTAATCTTTTTTATCTAAGTGCGATTGGCCACCTAAAGAATCTGTCCTTTCAGGGAACACCTAAGTTTAAGGGTCCCTAAAAGAATAGGTTCAGGTCTACTAACCAGAACAAGGTTCGGGAGTTCGGTTACGTGTAAGAAGGTTATAGCACCCTCACAACGCCCATCAAAAGATGGTACCAGCTTAAATTTGTGTTATCCAATTAGCCTTAAAATTTTACCAAGTAATTAATTATTGAAAATTATTCTCAATTGACTCTAATACTTTTAGCAGAAAATTGAGAAAATTCCCTCACCCCAAGAGTATACAAGAAAAAACTACTGTTTCACTTGCAGAGGCTCCGTCGTCGGATTATTTAAAGAAAAATAAAAATGAAACTCAAAATAAAAAAGGAAGGAATGGATGATTGTTCTTGTGCAGGAAAAATTGATACTTTCAACTTTTCCTTAAAAAAACCTTTTTTTGAAATTTTATTTTCAAAGAAAATTGATACTTTCAACTTTTCCTAAAAAAACCCTTTTTTTTAATTTTATTTTTAAGGAAAATTGATACTTTCAACTTTTCCTCAAAAATATATTTTTTTATTTTTATTTAAAGAAAATTGAATAATAAAACAAAATAAAAATGAAAATAAAAAAATAAAATAAAGAAAAGTAAAACAAAAATAAAAATAAAATAAAGATAAAAAGAATATTAACTAAACCTAATCTAATAAATAAAAATAAATAAATAAAAAACAAATAATAAATAAAAAAAATTCAAAAAAAAAAACCTGGAGCGGCTCGGTATACGGCTCGGCTTGGCTCGGCTCAAGGAAGAGAAAACAGCTCGGGGGAGCGGCTTGGAAGCTCGGCTCGGCTCGGAGGGGACAGACACGCGCTGGTCAGGAAGCGGGTCGACACTCGGGTTGGGTCGGATCTCGACAAAACGCACGGATCCTTTGGGTCACTTAAGGCCAAAACGACGTCATTTCGGGAGGATATAAAAGGCAGTTTCCTTCATTTTTTGGTAGAACACTCCTCTCATTTCTCTCTCTTCTTCTTTTTTTCTCTTATTTCTCTCTAAAAGGCCGAAGAACTCCGGTTGAAGATTCATCGGATTCTGGGATTTATCGTCGAAATCTGGGTTTTTTCATCGAAAATTCGTCGAAAGTTGACCGAAAGTTGGTCGGTTTCTGGGAAAGGTTGTCGAAAACTGGGCAGCTAGTCGAAAACTTCAAAGTTGGCCGAAATTATCGTCGAAAAATTCAACTTTCATCGAAAATTCACCGAAATCTGGAATTTTCTAGAAATTCCTAGAAAAAAATCACCAAAAATCTTTTAAAAAAAATTCCTACTAACTCCAGAACACTTCTTAATCTTTCCTTAGCCTTCTATACTCTTCTATCTCTCAAATCAGTAGCTTTGCTCACTATTTTTTTTTGTCCTTCTTTTTTCACCCTTTCCTATTTGGATCCCTCTTTTATCTTTTCCTCTCTTTCCTCCCCCTTCTCTAGCTTGTATATTCATTATTGCTATATAGATCCATGTTGATAAAGTTTCAATTCAACTCCAATTAGTCATCCAATGCTAAAGATTAGCATCTAGATAACAATCATCACAATCACCAAGCTTTCAGCCCTTTTTTTTTATATCAGATAATCAAAAGAAAAAAAGAAAAAAAAATCATAAAAATAAAAATAAAATCGATAAATATGAAATAAAAAAAATCTAAAACAAAAATGACTAAAAATCCCTGCAACTGATCTAGGATTAGTCTCAATTAACAAAGGATCTCGGACAAAATGGGATGTCTACAGCTGCCCCCCTTTGCACATTTTTTGTGAAACAAAAATTGTGCAAAGACATAAACACCCATTCAATACTTAACTGGATTTTTTTTTGCCCATTTTTTTTACCTTTTTTTTTTAAAAAAAATCTTGATCAAAGCTCCTCTAAGCAGAGGTTCAATGATTTTGAGAAATATAAACAAAGCTCCTCTAAATAGAGGCAACCTTTTTTATTATTTTCTTATTTTTTTGTAATTTGTTTTTATTTTTTTTATAAAAATTTTGATCAAAGCTCCTCTAAGCAGAGGCTCAATGACTTTGAGAAACATAAACAAAGCTCCTCTAAATAGAGGCAACCTTTTTTGTTTTTTTTTTTATTTTTTTTTATTTATTTTTATCAAAGCTCCTCTAAACAGAGGCTTAACGACTTTGAAAAGTAAATTGCTCCTCTAAACAAAGGCACCATGACTTTTGAAAAGTAAATTGCTCTTCTAAGCAGAGGCACCACGACTTTTGGAAAGTAAATTGCTCCTCTAAACAGAGGCACCATGACTTTTGAAAAGTAAATTGCTCCTCTAAGCAGAGGCACCACGATTTTTAGAAAGTAAATTGCTCCTCTAAACAGAGGCACCACGACTTTCGAAAGTAAATTACTCCTCTAAACAGAGGCACCACGACTTTGAAAAGTAAATTGCTCCTCTAAACAGAGGCACCACGACTTTGGAAAAGTAAATTGCTCCTCTAAACAGAGGCACCACGACTTTGGAAAAGTAAATTGCTCCTCTAAACAGAGGCACTACGACTTTGGAAATTTAAATTGCTCCTCTAAACAGAGGCACGACTTTGAAAAGTAAATTGCTCCTCTAAACAGAGGCACCATGACTTTGGAAAGTAAATTGCTCCTCTAAACAGAGGCACCACGACTTTTGGAAAGTAAATTGCTCCTCTAAACAGAGGCACCACAACTTTGGAAAAGTAAATTGATCCTCTAAACAGAGGCACCACGACTTTTAGAAAAAGTAAATTGCTCCCTGACAATCATGTCCAAAGGAGTTGAAAATTGTGTTTGAAGGAGTTTCAAGAGATTATGCCCAAAGGTCTTATAAATCAATCCTGATACCACAAGACATCCTATTTCAAGGATTAAGAACTTACCTGACAAATTTCTTCTCGAATTTGCAAGATCTCAAGATTTGCATTTGCAACTTGTAAGACTCGCATCAAAGATCCTCATTTGAATTTTGGAGGCTCACATCCAAAAGTTCAAAGCTTTTTTAAAGGTTCTTATTTGGCAAACTTGGAATTCATATCCAAAAGTCTAAAGCTTTTCATTTGAATTTTGGAAATTCACATCCAAAAATTCAAAGCTTTTCATTTGAGTTCAAAGGCTCACATGCAATAAAACTTAGAGTTTCACATCTAAGTTCAAAGGCTCTCATTTAAAACATTGGAAATTCATATCCAAAAGGTTGAAGTTTTGTATTTTGGAGATCCACATCCAACAGTTCAAAACTTTTCATTTGTTCGAAAATTCACATTCGATGAACTTTAGGGTTTCACTCCTCAAAGATTCTCATTTTGAAATTCAAAGATTCTCATTTGAGTTCTCAAAAATTCTCATCGAAACATTCACAATTTCTTTTTCAAGTGACTCAAAATTTTGCATGAATGAATGTTATGACCAAAGATGCAAATGCTTTCTTAATGATGCAAGTGTGGCAACCTATATTCTTATAATGCCATGCATGTCCAATCAAATCATGTGCATGTACTATTCAAGCGATGATGCCACCATGATGCATGTAATGCAAATGTTATGCAACAAAATTCTAAATAATTATGGTGATATAGCTCTCAAAACTCCACCATTTCGCATGTCTTCCTTGTTCAGTTTCTCCATATTTTGAAACAAGTTTTATCAATCAATCATCACTTGACCACTGTTCATAGATTTCTCAGCACCAAAAATTTCAGAACAAGTTTCACCCATCATCACTGAGTCATTACTCATAAGTGTCTCAGCATTAACCATTCCAAAACAAACTTTGTCCACTGATTGCTTTCATCATTCAATCATAACTTGCAAGTCATATCGACCAATTCATCCTTGTATTCATCACTTGGTTATACCATTTTTCAAGATTTGCCCCATTATATTCTCCATTTGATCATATCACATATCCTTCCAAATCATCTCTTTAGGGTTTCTACCATTTCTTTATCATCTTAGATTTCTTTTCAAATGAATGCAAGACTCTTTTAAGCACATATTCATTCATTCATTATCATTTCAAATCTTGACAAATATAATGCAATCAAGCATTTTCTGAATTCATTCTAGGGGTGTAACAATAAGAGAACACATGGTGAATTATGGTAAAGATAATCAATGAAGATCTATTTTGATACAAAACAAATGGGAAAAGAAATGAATTGGATACATGTCATTGGGATGGATGGTATGTCCAAATGATGAATATTCAAACAATTCTCAACATTAATCTAGGATTCTTTTTCAAAAACTCATTCCATTTACAGTTGAAGTCATCTTGAACTTGGCAAACTTTACCCCAGTCTTTGAGGGATCTTCAAATGTCTTTGATCTTCCATTCATGTGAGCCATTTGACCTGGATCTTTCTCTATCAAAATCACCCTTTCAGGTTTTCAATTTGGATCTCTTTTTTCCATTTTCTCATTCATTCATTCATTTTTTTTTTCATCATCTTTTTTCTTTTTTCTCATTTTTCATCTATTGTTGATATCTTTCATACATCAAACTTTAGAGCAATGTAGCATGATTCCATTGCTTTATCATAAGCATACCTTTGCTCAACATGTGATCATTCAAGTTGAGTATTCACACTTGATCCAAATGGACTTTTCAAGGTTGTAATGTAGGCCAAGGTGAAGGGTCATAAAAAAAAAATTGATATAATAGGCTCAAAACATGTATTAGAAAGGTTTAAAACCAAAGGATCATTTGATACAACTTGGCATTTTGCCCCCACATCATTTCACTATTTTTTCTTTCCTCACACAAAAGATTCTCATTACTTTGCCCCAAGTCATGTGTGGCATTTATTTTTTTATTTTTTTATTTTTTGAAACCTTTTGTGATTTTTTCAAAAATTACCCCCTAGTGTAGAGGGTGATCTTTGGTTGAGGTTTATCCGAAAAAGAAATCATAATAGGCTCAAAGGGGTAGCAATAAATGGTTTTTCGAATGATAAAAGAAAGATGGCCATTTTTCATCTCAATTGTGAATGCTTTTCTTGAACATTATCTATCGAACAAAGCTCATGAACCTGAATAAAAGATTGCACATCTTTAAGACATATCTCTTTCACCTTTGGTAATGGCTTACCCTTTTTTTTTTTTTTTTGCTCAAATCACCTCCTCATATTAATGTGGATGAGTTCTCAAAATTAAATCTCAGAATTATTGTTATCATTGTCTAAATATTCATCACCTGAAATTTAAGAATGGGAGTATAAAGTTATGAAAGGTAACAGAGCATGGAGTAATGGTCAAGTGAAAGAGAAAAATATAATGAAATGCATTGACTTACCCTTATTAAGATGATAATAAGTGAAATCATATTGCAAAAAGAAATCCAACAATCACTCGAAAATAAATCCTAACATGATAAAAGAAACCTTCAAACAGCCTTATCTCCATTCTTTAAAATTGTCCCCCTATACGATCAGGTGAAAAATCTCTATTGACATCTTGCCCCTTAATTCACTGTGACTCTCCGGACCCTTTCTGTTCTTGACTTTCACTCAGAACGCTAACATTAGGTGTTGTTACTTTCCCTTGATCAAAACTTACCATTCCATCATTGATCAACCGTTGCATCTTATACTTTAAAGTAGTACAATTTTTAGTAGAATGGCTAGAAATTCTATAGTGGTAGTCGCAGTGGGTTGTAGGATCATACCACTTTGGATAGGGTGATTTAAGCGGCTCTACATGGCTGGGGGCAATCAAATGGCTATTATAGAGTTCTCGATATAACTCTGTATAAGTTATAGGGATTGGATCAAACACAGATTTTTTTCGAGTAGTTCTTTGTTCTCGTGAACCACTTGCTGGGTTAATAGGGCGAATTTGGGTTCTTGCAGGAGCTTGAATGTTAAGGCTATATGTAAGATCTTGAGGGCTAAAACTTGATCGGTATGTGGATGAATGAGGTGATTGTGGAGCTAGCTGGTATGAGTAGGATGAGGCATTATTCACAGCAGGATAGTATGGAGAGTAACCTTGGGATGGATAGGGTTGATAACCCCTGAATTGTTGTCTATCAAAGCTCACAGCTTGAGCTTGAGCTTTTTTCTTTTTTGATGTCTTCTTAGTTTCTCTTCTTTTCAACTTACCATTTTTTATGATACTTTCAATAATTTCTCCAGAGATCACCATGTCGGTAAAATTTTTTGTTGCATTTCCTATCATTTTTTCATAATAGGAAGACTTCAAAGTGCTGACAAATAACACTATAGTTTTTTTCTCCATCAGTGAAGGTTGTACCTGTGAAGCTATATCTTTCCATCTCTGGACGTCTTCTTTAAAAGACTCATTTGCCTTTTTCTCTAGATTCTGTAAAGACAAACGATCAGGAGCCAAATCGATGATATGTCGATATTGACTGATGAAGTCATGAGCCATATCGCTCCAAGAGCGAATGTGAGTCCTGTCCAATTGAACATACCATTTGACCACAGAGCCAGTAAGACTGTCCTGAAAAACATGCATCAAGAGTTTTTCATCATGTACATGAGCTGCCATCTTCCTGCAATACATGGTGATGTGGGTTTTGGGGTATTTTGTACCGTCATATTTTTCAAATTTTGGTATTATGAACTTATGGGGGATAACCACATCAGGAACTAGGCAGAGCCCAGCAGCATCAACTGACCCATAAAAGCTAAATCCTTCCACAACCCTTAGCCTTTGCTCTAGCATGCTAATCTTGAAACTTTTCTCAGCTTCCACCCTTTTCTCCTTCTCTTTTAAATCATCTAGATCAGGAATTGGTTTTGCTACCTTTTCAGTGAAGACAGGATTTATATAGCTATTATACTGCCCTGGGTTGAAAGTTGATGGCATTCCAGGATATGTTGGATATGCGAAGTGTTGTGGCGGGACCTCTTGAGCAGACTGGGCTTGAGGTGGGCTAAAACTTGGAGGGTACAAAGGGTCAGCCACTTCTTGCTAGCTTGTATTTCCTTCAACTCCTTTTCCTTTATTCATGTTATTAAGAGCCTCCAGAATCTTAATTAGTTCACTTTCAATCTTCTCTTGAGCTTTTTCTATCTTTTCAAATCTATGGAAATTTTTCTGCTCCATTTGCCTTGCTCTGGATCTTATGTTGAATCGATGGGCAGGGTTTTCGCTAAATGGGGCTATCCTGGAACCTTGAGTACCATACTTATGATTAGAAATGTTATGCTATGCTTTATGTATGATGCTTTGATGCACGAATGAAATGCACACTTTCCTGAATGAAATCTAATATGACATGGATACAAATGATTGTGTTAAAATATGATCATGAAAGTAATGTAGATGCATACAATCAGACAAACAACATAGTTAGTTCTATGGATGAAATGAAAGTAATAGATGCATAATATTACATATAATAATGAAAATGATGCACAAAAGTTAAATAATCAAAATGATTAGATAAACACATTTTTTGTGTCTTAATTTCAGGGTATATCTATCATTGGGTAGAAAGGGCTCTATCATAGGCTTAGGCACTCTTAAGGTTCACTATATGCGATTTTAAGGTCAAAGTCTAAAAGTCCTCAAATTGTTCCCTACATCCTTGTCTATCACAGACTAGTAAGGCATCCTAATCCTCACCCATTACAGGCTACAAGCGAAAAATGTTCAATTTGAGTGGGAGTATTTCGCTAGCCACTGCGGAGGCATTAGACCTCACGAAAGCAATAGGTACTTTACTCCCTCCTAGAGGGACGGAGCTCGGGTGTAGAGCTCATGTTATGCACATGCACATGAATGACATAATTAATAAGGTAAATAAAACATGAGTGAATAATAACACATATATACAAAAAGGTTCAATTTTATTAGGCTTTTGGATAACACAAATTATTAGCTGGCCTGACTCTCAAAGTTTCCAATAGAGTCGTCAAGCTGTCATAACGTCTAGATCCGGAGATCTATCGCTAGACATTGACTTAAGGGAGTCGCCACCAATCTTTTTTATCTAGGTGCGATTGGCCACCTAAAGAATCTGTCCTTTCAGGGAACACCTAAGTTTAAGGGTCCCTAAAAGAATAGGTTCAGGTCTACTAACTAAAACAAGGTTCGGGAGTTCGGTTACATGTAAGGAAGGTTATAGCACCCTCACAATGCCCATCAAAAGATGGTACCAGCTTAAATTTGTGTTATCCAATTAGCCTTAAAAATTTTACCAAGTAATTAATTATTGGAAATTATTCTCAATTGACTCTAATACTTTTAGCAGAAAATTGAAAAAATTCCCTCACCTCAAGAGTATGCAAGAAAAAACTACTGTTTCACTTGCAGAGGCTCCGTCGTTGGATTATTTAAAGAAAAATAAAAATGAAACTCAAATTAAAAAAAGAAGGAAAGGATGATTGTTCTTGTGCAGGAAAATTGATACTTTCAACTTTTCCCAAAAAATTGATTTTTTTTTAAATTTATTTTTTTTAGGAAAATTGATACTTTCAACTTTTCCACAAAAATATTTTTGGAAACTTTGATTTTCAAGGAAAATTGATACTTTCAACTTTTCCTAGAAAAAAAACCTTGTTTTTTTAAATTTTATTTTTAAGGAAAATTGATACTTTCAACTTTTCCTCAAAAATATATTTTTTTATTTTATTTAAAGAAAATTGA